>BMAC01000795.1:178339-222343 GCA_014905375.1 Phtheirospermum japonicum | reverse complement strand
TGCACAGACTAAAAGCATGAATGTGCAGACACTGAACTGAAACATAAAATGTGCACAGATTGAAGCATAAATGTGCACAGACTAAAAACATGAATGTGCAGACACTGAACTGAAACATAAATTGTGCACAGACTGAAACATAAATGTGCACACACTGAAATATAAATGTGCACATACTGAAACATGAATGTGCACAAGCTATTATTATTAAAAATAATAAAATTTAAATTTTTTCAGAAAAATGAAAATGTACCTGTTAGTTCTGTACGTTGCATCAAATGACACCACATCACCAAACACGACAAAGTTTTTTCTAGAAATGGGATCAGCCCAGAGAATTCTCTTTAGCCGGTCACACTCATCAAGTTCATAGTCAAAGTAGAACGCTGAACTGATTTCTTGTCTTCTATAACACTTGTCAATAACCAACTGTGCATCAGCCCCTGAAATATATGCTAACAAGTCTCTTTTGTAGTTTTTGAAATCGACACTAGTAGCACCGATATTTTGGTAGCCTCCAACAATTTGTTTGTACAATCTAAAAGACTTCACTGGACCAATGTTTGCCCTTATACAATTCAACACAAAATTCTCATGTCCGACATTTATTGCCCGGTTTTCTTTTAAGAATGGTAAGCACTCTTTAGAAGCCAATGGATGGTGATGTTTCTCTTCAAACAAATGGACTAAGTATCCGCTATTTCCATCCAATGTCAATACGAACCTAGCTTTGCACCCAACTCTATTTGTTACCCGACGCCTAATTTGATGTTCAACAACTACTGGTGTTGCTGCTCTTTTTGGTGTGAGGGATACACTTGTTGTGGCTGACATTTTTGCTCCAAGTGGGTTTCTCTTACTCTCATTTTTGTAGCCTTGTTTTGAGCACAGTAGATATTGCCAAACAACCACACCATCATCTGATTTTATTTTAGTGCTATGACGGACGTCGAAACCAACCTCCTTGGCATAAGACTTGTAAAAATGTATAGCTTCATCCAAGCTTTTGAATTTTTGATTAACATAAGGCTTAATCGAATCTTCACATATCGAAACCCAATATTTTGTAAAGCTAGGTGTCATGATCATAGTTTGTCGAACAGGCTCACAATTGTGGGAAGAACATTCAACATCACCTGCAAAAGCTCGCATTCAATCAGTGCACAAAACAATACATGCCACATATAACATGACAAAAATATTATTTAAAACTTCACGACACGTGAAAAACACAATTCAGCAGGGAAGTGCACAAGGTAACAGATTAATGTGCAAAAATTGACACTCAATTGTGCAAAAAACAAATCAGACAGCAACCACATTAGACGACGAAAAGAACAGAGTTTTTTAAGAATTCACGACACGTGGAAAACACCTTTCAGCACAAACGTGCACAAGGTAACACGCTAAAGTGCACTAATTGACACTGAATTGTGCAAATACATATCTGACAGCAACCACATCAGACAACAACAAGAACAGAGTTTTTTAAGAATTCACGACACGTGGAAAACAACTTTCAGCACATACGTGATCAAGGTAACACGATAAAGTGCACTAATTGAAACTGAATTGTGCAAATACATATCTGACAGCAACCACATCAGACAACAATAAGAACAGAAATTTTTTAAGAATTCACGACACGTGGAAAATAACTTTCAGCACATACGTGCACAAGGTAACACGCTAAAGTGCAATAGTTGACACTGAATTGTGCAAATACATATCTGACAGCAACTAGCCCAAACGCATAAAACAAATCAGACAGCTACCAAAACTGAAATTCGACAAGTAGAATATAAAAACTGAAAGTCAAAAAGTAGAAAATTAGAAAAATAAAATTTTCTTTTGAATCGTAAGAAATAGAGAGTGCATCGAAAAGATTTTAGAACTAAAAGTAGAAAAATAGAACTGAAAAATACCTGATTCATCTTCAATAGAAGCCATAGGTGCAACCGAAAACTCATGACTAAATTGTCGAGCTGAGATCAGACCTAATTGAAAACGGAAGGGCCTCAAAAATCTAAAAAGGAAGAATCCATTTTTGATCACCCTGATCGGATTTTTCTGTTTCTTTGAAAAAGAGAAATCGTTGTGTTCTCGAATTTCTCGGATTTCTGGAAAAGAGGAACGGATTTCTCGGATTTCTTCTCGGATTTCTGTGTGACGAGAGTGTTTATTGGAAAAGAGGGATTTTGTGGGTGGCCAGTCGGTTTCGCCAAGGTTTTGTTTCCCAGCGGGCGGGTTTGGGTGGGTTTGGGTTTAGGTTTTGATTAAATCTAATCTATTAGATTAGATTAGTTATAATGGCTATTATTCATTCTCATTTCTCACCTACGAACTCATTCTCACCGGAACCCAACCCTATATATATATATATATATATATATATATATATATATATATATATATATATATATATATATAATATATATATATATATATATATATATATATAATATGAATCTTTATCACAATAAAGTTGCACTTTTTCTATAATAATATTTTTGTCACAATAAGGTTTGTCGTTTGACATGGTAAATAATTTAGTTGATTTTTGTATTGATTAAAAAAGAAAAGAAAAGAAAAAAGAAAACGTACTACAAATACACACATGTAAATTAGGAGTAGCTATTAACAAAGATTTTGATATTATCAAGAGTTCGTGAATTAAATATATACTCCTAATTTGATGATATAACGTAGGTCCTACTGTCTCAATCGATCTGAAATTTAAGAATTAAGTAATTTTTGCAATAACGATATTAAATAATTTAGTTGATTTTGGAGTTGTTTCTTTCTTTCTTTCTTTTTTTAAACAACATGATGATCCACATTTGAAGTACTTATGCAATTAATATCAAACGATATATCAAGGAAGGTCATAATACAATAAATTATTTTAAAAATTAAAAATTTGGATTTAGCTAGTAAAAATGTGTAAAATTTGGGTTTAATTATATTAAATTCTAACCAAATTACTATAACAACATTCACAAGTAATCAAAACAAATGACAAGAGATTCTTACCGATTTGCCCAGCTCAACGCTACGGAAAGGTCATATATGATTCAACAAAATTATTTTTTTAGTAGTTTCAGCACGTTACATCTATTCACGTTACGTAACAACATTCACAAGTTTCGAGCAACGTTTTCATACCAATCAAAAGGCTTAACTTGTAAAATAAAAACAAATGACAAGAGATTCTTACCGATTTACAATAAAATTATTTTGTTTTTTTATAATAAAATTTAACAGTTTTCAGCCAATGCCTCCGATTAAAACATTGGCAATTAATTACGATATATTGCGATAGTTTATGAATGGCAAGGTACTCTACCAAATGATAATTTTAGAAAAAAGAATGATCCTCACAAAATAATTACATCAAGCACTTACTGTAACAATATTCACAAGTTTGGAGGAACCTTTCATACAAATAACTTGTAAAATAAAAATAAATGGCGGGAGATTCTTACCGATTTGCAATGCAAATGACGAGATATTCTTACCGATTTGCAATGATATTATTTTTTCTGTAATAAAAATGAATAGCTAGTTTCAGCAATTCATCTCTGTGTATTTTAATAGCTTTGAAGAATTATGATATATTGTGATAATTGAGTGTGAAAAGGAAAGAACGAGAGAATAAAATTCGCAAGCGAATATAAATAGATAATGGATAATTATGTGGGAGAAAATAAAGGGGAAGGCTGAGAATATTGTGAGAGAAAAAAAAAATTGCGCCAGACACAAACAAAATGAAAAAAAAAAAAAAAGTAGGGTGCCACGTGGTAGCGTGTAAATGCATTCGTTGCGCATGCACATATCCTAATAATTTAAAATAAGAATTTTTAATTGTTAATTACTCCCTCCATCCCAAAATGATAGTGCAGTATTTTATTTTCGTCATAAAAATAGTCCAGTTACCATATTTAACATATCATTAACTTTTCATTTCCACACCCCTTTAATTAATATTTTTGAAATACTAGTTTTCAACATGGTAAATTGAAAATTGATAATTACATGCAAAATCTTACTATTCCAATAACAAATACACTAATTCCAACACTGATTTACATGAATATTAATTAACATTAATAAGTTTAATAAAGGTATAATTGAAAAACAGTAACTAAATTAATAACTTAACTATATAAACTACCGATTTCCTAATATGTGTGAAACCAATCGTAAAACTATCAAATTGGGCCGGATGGAATACATCCTTGGCATTAAAACTATAACATTAAAGAGTGCTTAACTAAGTCAAAATATTTTGATGACTATAGAAGGACCGAGACTTACGGGGTTCCAATTTTTCTATTTAGGAGACTCATTGTCATTAGCATAGCCCCCATTTTATATATATATACATATATATGGATGCGTGGGTTTACATGGAACCAATCTCTGTGTGGTAATTAGAAACTTTCTATATTATATAAGATGATATGTTATTTATGAACAATGTACATGCTAAGTAAGATAATAGTAAAAATTAAGGGAACATATAATAGAAATGTTAAAGTATAAGTAACATTTTGCATTATTTAAATTAACATCACATATAATGTAAATTATCGGTTCCTAAAATTCCCACCTAAAGAATTGGTTCTCACATAAACCTAATCATATATATATATATATATACATATATATATATATATATATATAATAATATATTATACTCCTTACCATTCTAATTATCTAATCATTCAAAAAGTTATTTAACATAATTATTTTAGAAAATTGCATAACTAAAAGTGCGCATATAGTTAGTTCATATTTCTCATTATAATAGTTTATTACTTGATAAGTACTTATTGAAGATTTTATTAGTTCACTTAAATGTGTATGACATAATAAAGATTAGTGACATAATAAAGATTA
The DNA here is from genome assembly GCA_014905375.1 of Phtheirospermum japonicum. Taxonomy (NCBI): domain Eukaryota; kingdom Viridiplantae; phylum Streptophyta; class Magnoliopsida; order Lamiales; family Orobanchaceae; genus Phtheirospermum; species Phtheirospermum japonicum. Next base: position 217,441 of record BMAC01000795.1, on the reverse strand, counting down.
GTGAGATTGGAGTGTCAAAGAACTATATAAATATAAAAGTGAATTAAACTCATTCATTGTGATTCAAGGAATCGGTGATTATGAATTTTCATAATTCAACTCGATTAGTTTATTAATTAACTTAGATAAGGTCTAATTCTCATAATATAATAATTTATTTTTGTAAATTATAAACTTATTATTTAATTGTATTTAAGGAGAACATGATTCTGTATACTAGAATTAACCATACAAGTATTGACCGGATTTCAAATTCTAATTGCTCTCAAAAAATAATGATCTATCGATGGAAGATTTGACTAAGGTTGATAATGCAAATGAAATCATACAGTGTGATCTAAAAGATGAGATCAAAAAATAAACAAAGAAACTATATTAATCAAATCAAATGATTTTAATATAAAGCATTCAACATTTTCAAAATAAAGCGTGATTAAAAGAAAAGGATTCACAAAGATGAATAAGAAGATGATATAATATCATTTTAAGTAATGATAATATTGACATCAACAATGTTAAAAAAAGAAGAGTAAGAAGAAATCACTTAAACCAAATAACAACAGGACTAATGAAAATGAGATTCATTTGGTTTCAAACGATAATGATGGGACTATGAGCAATATTATAAAGAGGTGTGTTAAAGAGATCAATTAGATTCAACTAACAAGAAAATATATCCTGCCATCAAAATCAAACAAGAAAAGTGTTAATGCTGACTTTCATTTATAATTAGAAAATTGCTCATGTTATTTATTTTCATTAGATTTGTTGTTGTTGTACTCTTTACGTTTTAAAATAAATGTCGTTTTAGAGATTCTATTTTCTTACAAATTAAGTGTCGAATTAGAACTTTTTATCGCTTTATTTCAGTTTTATTCTCGCTTATTTTAAAAAATATAAACAAATTTATGGTGATAGGATAATTAAAGGAAAAGAATGAAAGAAATTAAATGAAAATATTATTAATTGATTGAGAATGTGTTGGTTATATATTTATATTCCTTAATTTTGAACAAATATACTATAACGACACTTGTTAAGAAACGAAGAAATAATTAACATATTTTTAACACTTTGTGGATGAATAGTTAATGAATCAATTGTGAATTCTTCACTTTTTGGTATATCTATGAGATTATCTATACATGTTTCCCAATTTTTTAACTTTATATACAAATAATTTATTATACAAACAATTAAAGTAAATAATTCAGCCACCATATGCAACGGGCGTGTATTTATTTTACTAGAACATCTAAAAGGGTCGACTACACTCTACTAAGCCAATTGACATTTACTAATTAACCCAAACTAGCCAATTAACACAACTATAATATAAATAATATAAAAATAAACTATTAACTAAAAGTCCAAACTTCGACTCCAATGACTACCTACGGGTTTTTGATAGTTTTTAGGTGAACAAAGCATTCGAGGTGCGATTCATGAGCAAACAACTACATAGCATAGACCTAATAAAAGTTACAAATAAAAAGCAATAGGGTTTGACTCAGCCCATGATGATGTGGACTCCCCCCATACCGCGTCCGCTGATTCTTCTGAATGGGGAACCAATCTCGGCCCAGCTGAGAGATCATGGTCTCTAATAGCTTTATACTCTGCAGCTTGAACCTTGTCGATAGGGCATTCATGGGAGCAGTGACGGCCACGACAAATGGCACAACTCTTAACCTTAACACGTGGCATTTCCCGACCACAGAAGGCACAAGCCCACTTTTCCTCATTGAACATATTACCACATTGACAAATTGTTTCGAATTCAACCCGGTTATAATCTGCACCCCTAGGGATATTGGTCAAATAAGGGCACCAAACACAAAGGTGCTCAGGACTGAAGCAAACTTTACAGGACTTGAAAGGGCATTCCGGATATGGCCAGTGCTCAAAAGAACACTCGCTGCAAAGCACAGTTGGTATCATTATTCTTGCCTCTTCACCTGAAGCTGGCGTGGCTGTGTAAGAATCACCACCTCCCACTGGCTCCACCCCATCAAGGAAATCCCGCAGTGCTTCTGTTTGTTCCAACCCAAATGTTAGATAGATACCCTTAAACGAACGGAAAATATGAGATTTTGTACAGCTTTTACACCCAAATCAATTAAGTGTTACAGGAAAAAAAAAACTGACAAAAGGGATTCGTAAAAGCCAATTACATAAAAACATAATAAGGCTTCAACGAGAGTGAAATTGGGTATTCTAAGGCCAACAAAACAAACATGTATGAGAATCCATGTTAAAAAAGAAAGGTAGCAGTTTGAAGGGGAGAAAAAACTAAAGAGCAACCTACAAACATAATTCTATTGTAAATTTTCTTTTAAAAATTAAAGAGACTCAACACCAATAATTTTAAACACATAATTGATCACTGTAAAGAAAACCCATTTTTGCAGATAGCAATTTTCACAACATAATTGAATTTAACAAGCTGATATTAACTAAAACACGGAAGGAAACAAACAAAACATAATGATCAGATATTGTTCAAACCCAAAATTTGATAAAATAAGACAATAATCAGTATCAAAAACTGCACCTTTCGGGATACAGTCGAGGAATGGGCAGGAAACAACAGCGTGCTCAAGACTACAACAAATTTTACAAGAGTTGAGAAGGTCAGGGTGATAAGGTTCTGGGATTGGTCCACCACCGCCCACTGGAATATATTTCACCTCCTTGGGAAATCGCCCTGTTTGTTCCATAGATACCCAAATGAAATAGAAAAAAGGTTATCTTAAAATGATTGTACAACATTTAAACGCCCAATTAATACTGAATTCTACACACATATCCAACAAATGGGAGATGTAGAAGCCAATTGCACAAATACAAGGCCATAATACATGTGAAGAGAAGAAAACCTGAACGATCATCAGATAACGATTTAGTTGTACCTGAAAAGAAATCCAGGATTAGCAACAACAAATTGAATATCTGTGAAAGAATTTAAAAAAAAAAAAGTTAAAAAAGGGGGAGTTTTATACAGTGAGGAACTAGGTTTTGCAAACCTTCATACTTCTTTTTTTGGGAAACTGAGGACATAGTTTCAAGGGAGCTGGAACTGAACGGTTTCATCAAGCGAGAATAAAAGCAACTCGTTTCAGATCATATATATATATATATATATATATATATATAGGAATTGGATCTTCAATTCCACGTGTGTGGCAACTAAGGAACTCAAATGATCCATAAGATTATTCTAATTAAATTTATAAATAATATATTTTATATTAATAAAAAGATCTTATATGTAATTATAATTATATATCCCAAAAATAACATTCAAATCAACAGTTTTTTCCTTATTAATATATTCAGCCCTTTTTTTTCTTATATTTTATTGAGCCGTGAAAATCAATTATAAACCATGTACTTGTCCTTAATTGAAGTGATTTTTTGTAAAATCAAATCTTGCACTTCCAATAAAGGCATCGATGTTTTAGCATTTAATTTTATAAATGTTGCTTTATTTAATAGTTGGAAAATTGCCTATGAACTAAATTAAAAAAAAAACTAATCTTTACTATTTTAGCATAACAATACAAACTAATTAGCATAACTAAGAATACATGGCATATATTAACTGTTTATAAAAAGTATGTATGCTTAATTAATTAATAATTATTCTTATTAATTATTATTATTAATAATAATAATAATAATAATAATACATAATTTAATTTAATCTTAATTATAATTATAATAATAATAATAATAATTTTATTATTATTATTATTATTATTATTATAACTACCTAAAAGGACAAATATTTCTGTCAAGATTTTGTGGACAGAATACCCTTTTGATCTATAATAAATTTCATTTCATAAGAATAAATGTGTAATTATACCATATATATGTGTAATAACAATCAAACGGCACGTCTTCAATGGAATACCAAAATTCAATGGAATTTCGGCATATTTCTCACTTCTCCAACAAGGAATTATGTTATTATGTTCATGGGTTTTTCAACTACGGAATGGGAGAACGGTAATTTGGATTTTTATTTCTTTCAAAAATTTATTAATCATTGCCAGTTTTTGATTCACACCCCCTAATTGCAACTTTTTCTTCCCTTGTGAATTTGTTGACAATCATATGCTTGAAATATACTGGATGATCTGGTTTTATTTTTTTGTTTTTTGTTTTTCTTAATTTCTGGTAGTATTTGAGAGTTGATACATTTATCTATTTCTCAATAATAAAGTAGAAGAATGAGGTTTGTCGAAAGCAATATTTACCTCTCTATTTAATTATTTTACTAGATTTTTTTATGTGTTCATATTTTTCCTATTGTCCTTCATATTTATTTCTCTTTATCACATTCTTCCATCATTTTCTCTTTAATCTAATGGCCAAAATAATATTTGCAAATTATGACTCTTTCAGGTGTATTTGGATGAGGAGGGGAATATCAGGAGACACGAAGAGAAGGGAGATGGGTTATACATTATATTTGGCTTAATATGACTCTTTTTTTTTCTTTTATGAGGAAACGTGTCCATGAATGTAAAGGAAGCAAACATGTTTCTTCTTATTATTTTTTATTTGTATGTATGTATTGATCGAAAAATTCTTAGCACTCTAAAAATTCGTCTCCGCAATAGGACGGAGTCGATTGTAGAGCGGTAAGRTTTCCCGAGTCGTGTCTCTTGAAGATAGATATTATCGGCGGTCGGCGTTTTAGTTACTCTCTTGTTAAACTAACTAAACCTAATTTACACTACGAAAGCATTAAATCATTGGTTTGGTTTGATTTTTAGAACTAAACGAGAATTAAAAGTGATTTAAATGAAAACAATGAAAACGGGGGTTTAGGGTATTCAGTTCGTCTCCACGATCAATCGGTTTTTGCCTATCACTTAATCCACGATTCGGGTTTTTAATCCCAAATGTCGATCAAGTATTGGGGTCGTCAATCCCAATTGTCAGGTTTGTCAATCCCGAGTCTCAACAAATTCCAATTAATGGCTCTAAACGAACTTAGACCCTAAACTCGTAATTTCTTAACTAGTTGCATCAAATACGAATTAAAACTTGTTTGAAGGTAATTAATTAATGACATTAATTAAATCTAATTAACAACATTACATAAACTAAAATCTACTAAACTAGGAAATCTTGCAAATTGAAAGGGAATGTTGGAGAGAAAAACAAGCTTGAAATTGAAATTGGTCAAAAGGCATTAAATGGAAAAGAAGTAAATTTCTTAAAAAGGAAAGTTCCATATCTCTTTTGAAAACCCAAGATTTGCTTGGACAAATGGAGTAAAAAGCTTGAAGAAGAGGAGCATTAATGGAGTTGCAAGAAGAACAAAAGAACAACCAAAAGCTAAAAATGAGAAATTCAAGAACAATGAAAAGAAAACAATACAAACCAAGCTCAATAACCAACACAACAATAAGAACAATTAATCAAACACAACACAACAAGAATGGACATATTACTACCAATTTTTACTCCAAAGAAATGTTTCAAGTCTAGCTTACAATCTTCAAACATCAAGAACAACTTTAACAAAATAGATCCACAAATGAAGGAGATGTCACCTTCTCCTACACTTGCTTAAGAGCAACTAACTAACTAATTAAACTAAACTAAACTAAAGATTTAAGCTAGGGTTTTGAGATGCAAGAGTAAAAGTTTGGAGGAAATGGAGCAAGCCCAAATTCCACCCAGGGAGAGTTGTTGATAAGGTTGGAGAGAGCTGGCTTAAATAAACAAAATCACATGAGTAAAATCGTCAAAACGGACCAAAATCACGAAATCTCAGCATCACACTCGATTGACCGGTTCGACTGCTTTCGGCTTGGTTTCTTATTTCTGTTCTAAACGTCCGCCGACTGTCGCTCCTCGTTCGCACTGTGTATTCTTGCTTGTTAGTGGAATGCTTCCAAACGTGCACGGGCTCCGCTTGGTCGTCCTATGGCCAAAAGTACGAAAAAGATTAAAAATATACGAAAAACTACTAAAAACCGCACAAAGGCTAAAAAAATCTAAAACTAACAAAATAGGCCAAAACGACTCCTAATGCCCATAAATACAAGCAAAACACATGCAAAGGCGACACAAAAAGGTTAAAAAAAGCGTACAAAAAGTACAAATCAACCACCCCACACTTAGAATGATTGATTGTCCTCAAGCAATACTAATCTAGAATTACGAAACCACCTCCGGATGATTCTGAACTAATGCACAAACCTAACTCGAGACATCGTATGCTACAATACTTGTTAACTTGAACAAAAGGAAGACAATGGTGCGTTGACAAAGAAAGTGTAGATCGACTCACGGAACCTAAAAGTATTAGGTAACCCTCCAAGTCGGTCCTCCCGTCCTTGCCCCGGCTAAGGTCTATCCACGGTCGAACCGTTAATCGGCTCCCTACTAGCCCCAATCGTTTACAATTCTCTTTAACAAACAAAATCTAAAAAAGACCACGAGCTTGTAGCTCAAGTGGTTTCACTAACCCTTCATAAGGGTGTTGACAAGGGTTCGAACCCTATACCTCTCAAATTATTTGAGATTTATCTTCTACTTTCCAACCATTTGATCAAGCTTATTAACAAAAACAAAATCTAAAAAATGAAAAAGAGGAAACATGCAAGAGTTGTACGTTTTATTACTTGATAAGTACAAGGATTTATACTTATCATTGTTTATTCATCATCATTTCTTTCTCTTTTCTTTTCTTTTTTTTATTATTCTTTTTTTTTCTCTTTTTTTTTTTTTTTTTTTTGGTACCCAAGGAGATGATATACTTAAGTACGAGAGATATACAAAGAGAAATCAACAACTCCGATCATTCGTTGCTACTAGAAACTTACAATGTTTTCAATCGAGCACATGGAGCAATTGAAGACTCCAAAATACAAAACAAAAATTCTATAGAGAGTGTTTGACGACGAGGCTAGTTGAGACTTAGTTCTAATTGAGCTCAAGGATAGCACGAAGATAAAGCCGAACAAAGTTCCCAACGAGTTAAGTTGCCTAAGTCCACTACATCCGATCGACAATCTAAACTCCCTAAACAAATCATCAAAATCGCGTCACTTCGCCAACGATCCAAGCAAATATAGCACACACGCTACTCAAATTATCACAAGCAAGCATGCAACAACTTTAAAATCCTAAGACGAACCCTAACCATCCCACACTTAAAACCTAGCAATGTCCTCATTGCATATTAAGTTAGAATATGCGGTAAAAAGCATAAGGAAAAGAGAACGCCCCTATTTCCGAGCTTGTGTTGACGCATTGTGCATAAGTCCTCTCCAGGAGTCGAGGCAAGCGATGTACAAGAAATGAACAAACGGGGGTTGCAAAAACAAGATATATACAAAGATATGTTTTTTACTTTTTTTTTTATTTTTTTTTATTTTTGATTTTTTATATATATATATTTTTTCTTACAAATTGAGTTGCCTTCCAATAAGCGCTACTTTAACGTCTATAGCTCGATGATTTATACAATTCACGCTATCCGAGATCCAAGAAGAGGTGGCGATCATGCCACGCCTTGGTGTTCTCTAGTAGACACACCGGGTGACAAAAGTCACCAAGGCGAGCACGTCGAGCAAGCCAAAAGATCAAAATGTCAAGAGCGTAGGCTTGCTTCAGAGGTCGGAAGAGGGAGTAGTCGACCACCCAAGCTTGATCATCCCAAAATAGGTCGACGTACTCCATCTCCCCGACCGTCATCTCCTCTCTCTCCCCCATTACCTCTTCCACCACCTCTTGATCAAGTATACAAATGGCATCGGGTGATGGTAGAAGGGGCTCGAGTATCTCCACATCCTCCAAAAACGGCATAACTTCATCGTCCTCGCCAAGAGCAAGTGAACTAAACAGTCCAAGTGCCATTGGAAACCCCATGGGTGACTCTCCCTCACTTTCCACTACAACATCCTCACAAAACACGAGAGGGGTACCACCGACTTCCGACCCTTTCTCCTCACCCTCTAACTCCACCTCCGTGTACACCTCTTTCAAAAGACCGTCAAAGCTCGAATTGCCATCAACAACCGTGGGATCCACCACATCAAAATTGGGCATATCGTCAAGACACGGTTTTTTAAACTTGTCCACATCGTTGGCAACTTGTTCTACTCGAGTCTCCATGTGAGCAAGGCGTTCATCCCTTTGTCGAACCGCATCCACGATCTCGTCTAACAGAGACTCTAAGTCCGGGAGTTGGGGTATAGACGAATCTTGAAAAAGTGAAGTATAAGGGTCATCGCTCGAAGTATACGAGCTCGAGGTGGGTAGATTGTAAGAATCGTATCTCGAATAATAGGAATCATAGGTTGATGGAGCATACAAGTCAAAGTGCGAGTAAGAAGAAGGAAGGGCGAGTGGAGCATATAGATCGTCAAAACCCGGATCATAAGGATCACGAGTCGGTGCATACGGATCCAAGCTCGGGATATGGGGATGTGAAATCGGTGGAGAATAAGAAGGGCTTAGGCCGGGATAATCGAAAGCTTGGGACCATTCTCGACCGATCGAAGCATATGGGTCATCATAGTTCGAGAGGACCCAATAGCTTGGAGGAGTGGTGTACGGATTTGGATAATTGGGAGTTTGGATATTAGGGTCGTCGTATGGCAAACTAGCTCGGTAATTTGCCATCCTCGGTCGGATCAATCTAGCAGGCAGTGAGGTGATGATGCTTGTGGCAGAGGCATCCTTTGTTCGTCGTGTGTGTGGGCGGGCGGCATTGGGCTCTTGAATGGGTCGGTCTTCGTTCACCTACCTTTCACAACACTAAACAAAGAATTAAGAGCATCAAAAGTAAAAGAAAAATCTAAACTAACTACCAACTAAGATAACAAGAAATAATTAAAAACACCATTAGCCTTAGTCTATCCTCGGCAACGGCACCACAATTTGATCGAAGAATCTTAGCACTCTAAGAACTCGTCTCTACAATAGGACGGAGTTGATTATAGAGCGGTAAGTTTTCCTGAGTCGTGTCTCTTGAAGATAGATATTATCGGCGGTCGGCATTTTGGTTGCTCTCTTGTTAAACTAAATTAACCTAATTTACATTACAAAAGTATTAAGTCATTGGTTTAGTTTGAGTTTTTGAAAGTTAATCAACTAAACAAGAATTTAAACTGATTTAAATGAAAACAATGAAAATGAGGGTTTAGGGTGTTCGTTTCGTCTCCACGATCAATCGGTTTTTGCCTAGCACTTAATCCACGATTCGGGTTGTCAATCCCAAATGTCGTCAAGTATTGGGGTCGTCAATCCCAATTGTTGGGTTTGTCAATCTCGAGTCTCAACAAATTTCGATTAATGGCTCTAAACGAACTTAGACCCTAAACTCATAATTTCTTAACTAGTTGCATCAAATACGAATTAAAGCTTGTTGAAGGTAATTAATTGTGAAATTAATTAAATCTAATTAACAGCATCACATAAACTAAAATCTACTAAACTAGGAAATCTTGCAAATTGAAAGGGAATGTTGGAGGGAAAAACAATCTTAAAATTGAAAATGGTCAAAAGGCATTAAATTGAAAAGAAGTCAAATTGCTTAAAAAGGAAAGTTCCATATGTAATGGAGTAAAAAGCTGGAAGAGGAGCATTAATGGAGTTGCAAGAAGAACAAAAGAACAACCAAAAGCTAAAAATGAGAAATTGAAGAACAATGAAAATGAAGCAATACAAACCAAGCTCAATAACCAACACAACAATATAAAAAATTAATCAAGCACAACACAACAAGAATAGAAATATTACTACCATTTACAAAGAAATGCTTCAAGTCTAGCTTACAATCTTCAAACATCAAGAACAACTTCAACAAAATAGATCCACAAATGAAGGAGATGTCACCTTCTCCTACACTTGCTTAAGAGCAACTAATTAACTAATTAAACTAAACTAAAGATTTAAACTAGGTTTTTGAAATGCAAGAGTAAAAGATTGGAGGAAATAGAGCAAGCCCAAAATCCACCCAGGGAGAGTTGTTGATAAGGTTGGAAAGAGCTGGCTTAAATACACAAAATCAAAGGGGTAAAATTGTCAAAACGGACCAAAATCACGAAATCCCAGTGTCTCAGTCGATCGACTGACTTAGCTGTCGATCGACTGTTTCGTCAAAAATGGCCAAACTCTCTGTACTCCAGTCAATTTGGAGAGGTCTAGTCAATCGACTGGACTATCAGTCGAGCGACTGAATGCTAGTCGATCGACTGGTTGGACTGCTCTCGACTCGGTTTCTCGTTTCCGCTCTAAATGTCCGCCTGCTGTCGCTCCTCGTTCGCACGATATATCCTTGCTTGTCCGTCAAATTCGAGTCAAGTGGAACACTTCCAATTGGGCTCCGCTTGGTCGTCTTACGGCCAAAAGTACGAAAAAGAGTAAAAACACACACAAAAAAAAATTAATAAAAACTGCACAAAGGATAAAAAAACCTGAAACTAACAAAATAGGCCAAAACGACTCCTAATACCCATAAATGCAAGCAAAACACATACAAACGCGATTAAAGAAAAAAAAAAGCTTACAAAAAATTACAAATCATGTATCACGTTTGAGGGATTGTGATGGTTTTCAGAGAGCGTGAACAATGACGTCGGTGACAAAGGAAAAAAAATTCGTCTTTAAAGTGCACATTAGTTATTGAATAAGCGGATGAAGAAACTATAACATCATTTAACAGTGAATCTAGGAAAAGATCATGTATGTTTGATAATGAATGTAACAAAATGAAACCAATTTAGTAAGTTGATGCAACTACAAAAGAGAAAAGAAAAGAGATGTATATTAACAATACAATTTATTTTATTTTTGTACATGACATTTCAATTATTCCGCCTCTCGGTGTTTCAATTATTTCGCATCTTTTCAATTGTAGGGTATTTTTATCCAGCCGTATTTTGACAGAAACATTCAGTTATTAGGAGTTATTAGGATGTATAATAAATATAATAATAATAATAATAGTAGATAGATTGTAGAAATATGCAACATTAGTTATATTGTTCGGTTCGGAATTTACTTTTACTGAATAATATGGAATTTCAGAAATTCTTATTGAATAATTTATAGAATATCATACACAAATTAAATGGAAAATATGAGTGATTATATTACAATTTTCCCTCATTCTAATAACTTTTCTTCCATTTTGTGTATATTTGTACAGTAGTTTCATTACTAGATGGGAGATATTAGCACGACCCTACATACGTTCTTTGATCAATAAGCTATATCAGCACGACCCCTACATACGTTATTTGATCAATAAGCTATATCAGCACGACCCTACATACGAAGCCATGTTTTTTGGATATGAAAAGCATGTTTGTGATCATTCACAAGAATAGAGCAAGAGTTGAGTCCCCCGACCTGCTAGACTACGTGAAAAGGTAGGTGTGATGTTTGTTTGTTTTCCCTCAGCTTGACTAAAATCTATCTCTAAAACATGTTTTTGTGTTTCTGTTGTTGTGTTTTTTGTTTTGTTTTTTTTTTTGTTTTTTTTTTTTTTTTTTTGATAAAAGCTCTAAAAAGACAGATGAGTTAGAAATGGAGGGAGATGAGTTAGAAATGAAGGGAGTACTTTTTTGCTTTTTATTGGTTTTGTTTAACTGCGTTTTGTTTAAATAAGAAAAATCACCCTCTTTAGATTTGAAAATTTAATTAATATAAATAAAGGGTCTTAACTATCAATATGAATTATAATATAAAGAAATATAACGAATTAAAATATATAATAAAGTGTCTAATTAAAAATATTAATTAACGCCTCACCTACCGTGTCATTAAATTATCTATTTAATTTGAAACATATAAACATAATAACAAATGACTAATTATATATTGTATTTTTATAAAAACTAGTAAGTTCTAAAATTTATATAAAATGTTTCTTTAAATTATGTGAATGCATTTTTATATATTTCTGCTTTTCTAATTTTTACAAATTTAGTAGCCCGGGAGCACCAGTAAACCAACAACACATGATAAGTGAAATGCTAGAAGTGGCAATAGAAGATCCCTATACCGGTGGCACAATAAGAGGTATGTTATAAATGACAAAAGAAGACAGAATTATGTGAATTATCTTCTATATCAAATATTACTATAACTACACCGCTTACTTCAGGATCAATATTTTATATAAATATGAAATTGCAAGATAATTATATATTTTTATAATATTACAATTGGTTATGATACTTTAGGAGCAACAAATTATCTTAAATATGATGTGATAACGTTTTGGTTCTTTAGGAATTACAACGACCTAAATCTTAATAATCTTCTAGATATGAGTTGTGAAATCGTGTTTTTTCGAGAAAGTATGATAAAAATGAATAAATTGGGTTGGGGGTTTCTGATCATTATTCATATATGCTAATATTAGAGATTAAAACAACATTTGGTTATTTTAAAATAAAATAAATTACTCGAGCAGTGAATTTGCTCGGTAGATGTGTTAATCCAGTTCAAACCATAGAGTGTGTTTTCATAATATTGGTTCAAGCAACTCCCTCATCAACGATCTATCATATACCAATATAGAGCCATTCTGCTACAACCAAAATACTGCCCAAATATAAAAATAAAAAAAAAAAAATTTTAACCTCGAGACTGGTCTATATAATTGACTAAATTTATTTAGGTTAAATGTTGTAAATGGAAAGAAAAGGGGATGATTTCCAAAAATGAAATTGATAATTTTTTTTAAAGCCTAGAAAAGATCACCTTCCATAAACCAAAAAAAAAAATTCAGAGAAGTATCAGTGCCTAAGCGAGGGCGAGGGCAGAGTAAATTTAACATATATAATCTATCAAAGTGCAATATCTAAATAAAAAATAAATTTTAATTGGTATTTGTAAATTTAAAAAATAGTTGTTTCTTTTCTTAAAAAACAAATTTTAATTGGTATTTGTAAATTTAAAAATAGTTGTTTCTTTTCTTTTTTCGTTGTTGTAATTTGAGTATTATGTCAATGGTATGTATTAGAGTATTAATGTCCACACCTTAATCAACTAAGGACACACTTTGAGGGTTCTAAGTAAGCATGGCCAGGGATAAAACTAACACTTTGTCACAATCTCACAAAACTAACATTTTCTCAACTAAAAAAACATCCCATCATAATTAATCATCATTTTCATCTTACCAAACACATTCTAAAAAAACATAAAAACATTCTGAAACTACAAGTCATAATATGAAATCATCAGTCTTGAATCGGACTAAAATCGGGCAAGTAGCACGTGATAGATAATAATCACATTTATCTCCATTTTCATTCTCAAATTTATAATAGCAATAATCACATTTATCTCCATTTTCATTCTCAAATAAATATCTGCAGATACGAAAGCCCATTTTTTTCAATACTGGACCAAGTACAAAAAGAATATTCTTGTATTGCTTATACATAGCCAAAGGAAAGGAAAGAAAAAGGGTAGGATAGTGAGAGACATATTAGAAAAAATCATCAAATCTCTCCAAAATGCAAACCAATTAAGGTGGGTTTCTGAAGATTAGTAATTTAGTCTAGTCTGTGTTTCTTTCTTTTCTTGTTCGAAGTATTCTTTGGATTTTTTATTTCTCAACTCAGTCCGAAGAATAATAATAAGAAAAGAAAGAAACACCAAGTTAAATTACTAATCTTCAGAAACCCAGCAATATTATGAAATTCGTATGCATTTTCTATTGGAGAAATTTGATTTTTTTTTTCTAATATGAACCTAACATGTTTCTCACTACCCTTTTTCTTACCCTTTTTCTTTCCATAAAAAGTTCATTTAATCTACTCTCACTACCCTGCAAACAGTTCATTTAATCTATATATTCAGAGACGAGATATCCTTTGACTATGTATAAGCTTTCGTCATGTTTTCCACTTCCAAGATCTGTAGATATTTGCTATTACAAATTTGATAATGAAAACAGAGATAAATGTGATTACTATCTATCACGTACTACCCGCCCCGATTTTAGGAATGAGAATGGAGATAAATGTGATTACTATCTACGTGATTCAAAATTATGATTTCATATTATGACTTCATATTATGACTTTGTAGTTAGAATGTGATTGGTGAGATGAAAATAATAATTAATTATGATGTGATGTTTTTTTTGTTGAAAAAATATTAGTTTTGTGAGATTGTGACAAAGTGTTAGTTTTATCCTTGGTCTCGCTTACTAGAACCTCAAAGTGTGTCCTTGGTTGATTAAGATGTGGACATTAATACTCTAATACACAAAATACTATTGACATAATACTCTAATTACAACAACCAAAAAGAAAAAAAAAAGAAAAAAACAACTATTTTTCAAAATTACAAATACCAATTAAAATTTGTTTTTAGTTTAGAAATTGCACTATGATAGATTATATATGTTAAAATCTAACCTCAAGGGGTTTGTAACAACATGAGAGAGTTTTTTGTTTTGTTTTTTTCTTTCAAATATCAATTTAATAGTTACAATTTAACGTGGAAAATCAAATAACAAGTCAGCGGTGCAAGATCGGGTAGGGACTGGATATCCCCATCCCCTGCATCTTGCTTCGAATGCATCTAGTATTTGAAAAATCAGGCTTCGAATGCATCTAGTATTTGAAAACTTGACAGTGAGTGAATAATGACAGACAAGAAAACAACTATGTATATAAAAAAATCCCTACGAGTGCATTTCTTAAAAACTCATATAATTAAATCTCAATTTATGTATTACTTCAATAGACATTGATTTATTCCCACACAGAATTGTTATTTTAACACCAAACAGAAAATACAAATTACTATATTAAAAAAATTGAATTTAATAAATAACTTTCAAGTTTAACCGGGCAAGTTGAAAGCCTATAAAAGATCACCTTTAGTGTAGAACGCTCGATTCTACATGTTGCACCTTCCATAAACCACCAATTAAAAAAATAATATTATATATCAGAGAAATATGAGTGCGAAAAAACCTGCACTTTTTCTAGCTTTGCAAGCTTGACAGCTCCTTAATCCTGGGTCTTCTTGCAGAAAATATGACCCTCAAGAAACGAACAAGAAGAAAAACTGAGGGTCATATTTTCTGCAAGTAACTGTTAAGCTAGAAGAAATGCAGTTTTTTTCTCGCTTAGGCGCTCGTATTTCTTTGATATATAATTTCTTTTAATTGGTAGTTTATAGAGGGTGCAACATGCTGGACTTTACTCTGCCCTTGCCTGATTTTTTTTTTTTAACCGAGTTTTTCCAAATTGTAACAGAATCGGACGAAAAATAGAACATCACACTTACAGCTTCACAAGTGATTTCAAGTCATCAGGATCCAAGATCGGCATAGCACTCACATGGTTGATTACAAGCATGCTTGTATCAAAAACATTTTCATAATATTGGTTATAGTCAAGCAACTCCCTCGTCAACGATCTATCGTATACCAATGTAGAGCCATTCTGCTGCAACCAAAATACTGCCCAAATATACAAAAAAATAAAATGGTAGACAAAATAATTTTTTGGAAAGAAAAGTTAAACCTCGCATTGGTATCAAAAAATATGTTGACAACATTACTATTCACATAATTCTCTCTTTGTTTTACCATTTCTAACACATTATGAGCATGAGTTCCTCTTATTTTAGATCTAAATTTCATAGTTAAAAGATATCATGCCCCAAAAACCTTTTAGATTTTGAAAAAAATGGCTCAAAAAGAGTTTTACGAAAGATATGGAAAGAATTGGGCTATCATGAAACACGGGTAATATATTGTATAGCGAAAATAGTTTGAATTGTATAATCTTATTCGAAACAAAATGTATGTATTCACAAGTTTGGTTAGTTTTTTTCATGTTTCTCATGTAGTATAAATTATATTCACCACATTTATCATTCTAGTATGTAATTAGAAAGCCATTTTACTGAGTTCAGAGTAAATTGCCATGATCAATATGGAATTGGCAAATATATTGAGAATTTCATACTAAACAGTCCATATGCATCTCTCATCTCTGGGTAAATCAGTCTTTCTTATGGAGTGGTTGAACCAACTAGATATATTACCCGTGTTTCATGATAGCCCAATTCTTTCCATATCCTTTTGTAAAACTCTTTTCGAGCCATTTTTATCAAAATCTAAATGGTTTTGGGGCATGAGTATCTTTTAACTATAAAATTTAGATCTAAAATAAAATAAGAGGAATTAGAAATAGTAAAACAAAGAGAGAATTATGTGAAGAGTAATGTTGTCAACATATTTTTGATACCAAAGCGAGGTTTAACTTTTCTTTCCAAAAAATTATTTTGTCTACCATTTTTTTTTCGTATATTTGGGCAGTATTTTGGTTGCAGCATAATGGATCTATATTAGTATACGATCTCGTTGACGAGGAGTTGCTTGAATATAACCAATATTATGAAAACAAGGATTTTGATGACGAGTAGTTGCTTGAATATAACCAATATTATGAAAACAAGGATTTTGATACAAGCATTCTTGTAATCATCCATTTGAGTGCTATGCCAATCTTCGCTCCTGATGACTTGAAATCACTTGTGAAACTTTCGTCCAATTTGGAAGAACTCGGATAAAACACCCTAAAGTTTGAATTGGATTAACACATCTACCGAGCAATATCACGTATATTTTATAGAGACTGGTCTATATAATTGACCACATTTATTTAGGTTAAATGTTGTAAATGGAAAATGATAATTTAGTAGTAAATTGATATTTAAAAGAATCGGACGATAAAATATCACGTAATATCACCTTTTTTGGATTAACACATCTACCGAGCAATATCACGTAACTATTTTTCTTTTAAATATCAATTTACTATATAATTTACTATATTTAAAAGAAAATAGTTTGCATTTTCGTAACTACTAAATTGATATTTAAAGAAAGAAAACAAAACAAAAAACTCTCTCATGGTGTTACAAATACCCCTTGAGGTTTGTATTTTAACATATATAATCTATTAAAGTGCAATTTCTAAACTAAAAACAAATTTTAATTGGTATTTGTAATTTTGAAAAATAGTTGTTTCTTTTCTTTTTTTTTCCTTTTTGGTTGTTGTAATTAGAGTATTATGTCAATGGTATTTTATGTATTAGTATTAATGTACACACCTTAATCAACCAAGGACACATTTTGAGGTTCTAATAAGCGATAAAACTAACAGTTTCTCAACTAAAAAAACATCACATCATAACTAATAATCATTTTCATCTTACCAATCACATTCTAAAAAAAACATTAAAAACATTCTAAAAAAGTCATAATATGAAATCATAGTCTTGAATCAGCCTAAAATCGGGCGAGTAGCACGTGATAGATAGTAATCACATTTATCTCCATTTTCATTCTCAAATTTGTAATAACGAATATTTGCAGATCTTGGAAGTGGAGGACATGCGGACCAAGTACAAAAGGAATATTCTTGTAGCGCTTATACATAGGCAAAGGATGATATCTCGTCTCTATATATATATAGATCACATGAACTGAATGCGGAAAGAAAAAAAGAAAAAGGATAGTGAGAGACATGTTAGGTTCATATTAGAAAAAAAAAATCAAATCTCACCGATAGAAAATGCAAACGAAATTCATAATATTGTCAGTACAATTAAGGTGGGTTCTGAAGATTAGTAATTTAGCTTAGTGTAAAAAGAATCCAAAGAATACTTCGAATAAGAAAAGAAACAAACACTAAGCTAAATTACCTTAATTGTACTGGCAATATTATGAATATCGTTGGCATATTTTTTTATTGGAGAGATTTGATTTTTTTTTTCTAATATGAACCTCACATGTCTACCAGAAATATTCCTTTTTTACTTGGTGCGCATGTCACATGCAGAGTATTGCAAAAAAAATAGCTTTCGTCATGTACTCCACTTCCAAGATCTGCAGATATTCGCTATTACAAATTTGAGAATGAAAATGGAGATAAATGTTATTACTATCTATCCCATGCTACTCGTTCGATTTTAGGCCGATTCAAGACTATGTTTTCATATTATGACTTTTAGTTTTAGAATGTTTTTATGTTTTTCTTAGAATGTGATTGGTTAGATGAAAATGATGATTAATTATGATGTGATGTTTTTTTAAGTTGAGAAAATGTTAGTTTTGTGAGATTGTGACAAAGTGTTAGTTTTATCCTTGGTCTCGCTTAGTAGAACCTTAAAGTGTATCCTTGGTTGATTAAGGTTAACATTAATACTCTGATACAAAAAATAGACATAATACTCTAATTACAACAAAGAAAAGAAACAATTATTTTCAAAATTATAAATACCAATTAAAATTTGTTTTTAATTTAGAATTGCACTTTGATAGATTATATATGTTAAAATACAAACCTCAACGGGGTATTTGTAACACATGAGAGAGTTTTTCATTTTACCAATCACATTATGTGTAAGATCACCTTCAGGGTAGAAGGCTCGATTTTACATGTTGCACCTTCCATAAACCACCAATTTAAAAAAATAAAATTATATGTCAAAGAAATTTGAGCGCGAAAAAAAATGCACTTTGGTTTTCTTGCAGAAAATATGACCCTCAAGAAACGAACAAGAAGAAAAACTGAGAAAAACACTTGAGGGTCATATTTTCTGCAAGGATCTGTCAAGCTAGAAAAAATGCAATTTTTTCAGCGGTTAGGCGCTCTTATTTCTTTGATATATAATTTTTTTTTAATTGGTAGTTTATGGAGGGTGCAACATGCTGGACTTTACCCTGCCCTTGCTTAGGCACTAGTACTTCTATGATTTTTTTTTTTTCTTTTTTAGTTTATGGAAGGTGATCTTTTTTAGGCTTTAAAAAAAATTATTAATTTCCTTTTTGGAATCATCCACTTTTCTTTCCATTTACAATGACCAATCTATAAAATATACGTGATATTGGAGGACCTCCCTTTCGAGGTAGAAAAAGAGTGTGTTAATCCATTTCATGATGATGGTATTTTATTTACTTAGACAAACTTAGGGAAATCGAGTTTATAACGAATAAACAATTAAAAATATAAAAATACCTCTTATTCGGCCCCCGATGCATGGATCTGTTCCCGACGCTATCAACATTTCTCTCGTGAGGGCGTCAGCATTTTTGGGTGCTCCCGGTCTATTAAAATTGTAAGATTAAAACATATAAACGGTTGGAAGTATATAAAATCAATAGATAAAATTATACCACTATTATTAATATACTTTGTTATTATTATTTTATTTAGTCTCCTTTTCTTTCCTATATCTTTCCCTTTATTTGTTGTTTCAAATCTCCCTTTGTTAAGGATAATATAAGTGGTTGATATAAACATTCAGAAAATCAAAAGGTTAAAATATCATGTTGCCAAGAAAGGCCTAATTGCTATTTCATCTAAATCTTGTATTTCATGTTATCTTCCAAAAATCAAAGGGAGTACATTATTCTTTCAAAAATACATTTACTTAATTTAAGGAAATGTGCAATAAAAATAAAACTATTGACTTACGCCGATAATTTGGCTAATCCAGGGAGAGATCCGCTTCCACTCCCAAACACATCATGTTGGATATGGATAGGCCTAGCATAATAATCTCCCACGAGAATAACATCATATGACTACAAGGGAAAAAAACAATTGTCAAATGTAGTACAATTAATTCAACTTTGATTTTAACAAAAAAGTAAAAAAAAATAATAATAAGATTGCGTCCCAAAAATAATTGTAATTTTTTTTAAAAAAAACCATACAAAATAAAAATTCTTACAAAATAAATGCTCTATCCTCATTTAATGTAGAGATATTTCATGTATTTTTTATTTTCTAACACTCATTTATAACATCAAGTTAGAAATATAAATAAGGTTGATTTTGGAAGTTCTATAGTACTAGTAAGATTTATCTTATAACATTAATGTAAATTTTGGAAACAATTATCAAAATATTTTTGTTTATTAATTGGTATTTCTTTCAAAAAAAATTCATAATGTGTACGTAACATTAATGTAAATTTTGGAAACAATTATCAAAATATTTTTGTTTATTAATTGGTATTTCTTTCAAAAAATTCATAATGTGTACGTACATGTGTATGTCTGATCCATGAACACATGAAAATCAAAGACTCGCACTCCTTTTTTGACGAAAAATATTTCGTCGCGAGTAAACCGATATTAAGAAGGGTACGGAGCAAGTTTTGCTTTGCTCTACATATTATATCATCGCTGAACATCGGTTGGCGTGTCCACAAAGAGTAGCAAAAACGAAACCCATGATGTTGACATATTTATCCTTGGTCTCGCTTACTAGAACCTCGAATTGTGTCATTGGTTGATTCGGATCTGAAGAGAAAATATTAAACGATTTGGATAAATTTTAGAAAAAATTCAAACCAACCTACTTCAATCAATCAAAGCCTTGGTTGATTTGAATTTTTTTTAAGATTTATCGAAATCGTTTAATGATCAATCAAAGACTTGGTTGGTTTGAATATTTTCTAAAATTTATCTAAATCGTTTAATATTTTCTTTTCAGCTCATGATCCGAATCAACGAAAGACAACACCAAGGATAAATTGATTAAAAGGACAACACCAAGGATAAATATGACGACATTATGAATTTTGTTTTTGTTACTCTTTGTGAACACACCAATTGATCCTAAGCAATTATACAATAAGCAATTATACAATATGCAGATCAGGAAATGGCAAAACAAACCTCATACCCTTCTTAATATCGATTCTTAATATCGATTTCCTTGCGATAAAATATTTTTTCAACAATCCTAATGGTAATATATTAGCCAACAGTTACTATAAATCAGATACTGAAATACAAAAAACATTGTATTGAGGGGTTAATACATAAAATACAATTTACATTATTTGTCTAATTTAAAAATAAATAAATAAAAACTATTTTTTAAAATTACAAATACCCAATTTAGAAATTGCACCCTCCTTATAAAGTGTGTACATGTGTGTTAAGAAAGTGTAAATGTATTTTTAATTTTTAAAGATAATGTTTTTTATTTATTTTTTTAAAGATCCACAAAGCATCCCTTGAATATATATTAAATGGAAAGATGCTTACAGAGTCACCATTGGTTAACGGTGAAAGGCGAGTTAGGCAAATACTTGGCGGTCTGACGGAGAAGACGGCCAACCTCCATTGTTGTCTTGTTGATGCGGCAAAACTGGCCAGCGACACGACGGCAAGTGAAACAGGAGGGCAGCGATGATGAACCTCTTTGATGTTTCTGCTGTCTCAGTTTAATGGTGGCAGGCGGCTGACATTTGGAGAAGAAGACAAAGCCTAAGGTTTTGTTCTGATCCGGTTTTAATTATTTGACGGGCTAGGTTTGGGCCACATCATGCTGGGCCCCAATATATTAAAAGGGTGGCTGTTAAATGTGGAGAAGAAAGGAGCCTGACTGGCCTAGCTCAGGTCACAAATACTAATTTCTTACATTGCAAAGGGCCTGATTCAAGTGGGTCTCTTTATTTGATGAGATGGGCCTTAAAGTGCTTGACCCAACAAGCTTATGTAATTTGGTTACAAAATAAGCCTTAGGCTTAAACAAACTCTTCGGTCTTGGATCGTGAGTTATGGGCCCAATATGAATTTGGGCAAAAATACTTTATTTGGGCTCGATAAATTCTAGTTGAACTAAATTTATAATTAATATTTGGGCCTAATTTTAGATTTGGGTTTTGAAATTTATTAGAAATATTTGTAAATTTGAAATCACGTGTTTGGGTAAAATTTATAAAGTTTAATATGAATTAAATTTGGATCTAATGAATTTGATCTTGAAATTTAATTGTTTAACCTCTCAAATTTTTTTAGTTTTTCGGTTTAGAAAAAATATGACCATGTTGGTCAAATAAAGTGGATAGTGAGATAAGAGAGCTAACATGAGATAGATGATCTCATAAGACAAGTATTGAATTTGATAAGTTCAACTAAAACTCAAAATGGTCAAATGAGGATTACGAAAAGTCATAATTATTGGAACTACGTGCTTAATTGGAAAAGTTCAATAATTTCGATTAATGGTATTGGAAGATGTCATTCGAATTGACCACTTTAAACCTAAGCATGGTTATTGACTTGTGAACCTCTAAGTTTAATGAGGAAGGATAAGATGAGTTCCAGATTAATGGTATTGGAAGATGTCATTCGAATTGACCACTTTAAACCTAAGCATGGTTATTGACTTGTGAACCTCTAAGTTTAATGAGGAAGGATAAGATGAGTTCCAGATGCATATGAGATGCTAATTTCTTATTAAAAAATTTAGTAATGAGTATGCCATTGTAATGGAATGTTAAAACGAAACCGTTTAAACTCTTTGTAATGGTTGTTGAACCAAAAGTTAATAAATTGAATAATTTTCAGTTAAATTATTTGAGACTTGTTAATTTTAATACTCCATGGAGATTAATTAACTTACATTGTATATTAACATTCCATGAAGACAAGTGTGAGACTTGTGTTGAAACTATTGAAAAATAGTGAACCACTTTAAGGTGTGATTTAAATAAATGGTGGAAATGTGGGGGGTGTCTTGCTAAAGTTGCAATACTTACACCCACGAAGTAAAAATTTTTGATTTCAAGGTTATACTTACAAGAAGAAATTATAAGTAATGAGAAGCCCTTGATCACATTTAGACAACTACTCAATATTAATGTTATTATTGTTAACTACGTAAGTCAATGAATAACTAAATGAAACTATTAATCAAACAGTTAAATTGAGAGGTAGTTGTAAAGTCAAAAAGAGAAATGTGACTTAAGCCTCTGAAAAATGAGTTGATATACAATGAAAAAAAATTGGAAAAAAACTTGAAAGATGCATCGATAGAGGCAATGGACGGATTAAACTTGAAAGAAAAAAATTGGAAAAAAAATAATTAAGGGTAAAGCAGTCTTTTATGTAGTGGTTGAACTAACTAAGATGGAATAAATTAAGTTAGACTACTTGAGAAATGGAGTTTCCCTACCTCAAATAATTTAATATAATTCCACTCTAAATACTAAATCTCATACTAAACAGTCTAGATGCATCGATAGAGGCAATGGAAGAATTAAACTTGAAAAAAAAAAAATTGGAAAAAAAATTATTAAGGGTAAAGCAGTCTTTTATGTAGTGGTTGAACTAACTAAGATGGAATAAATTAAGTTAGACTACTTGAGAAATGGAGTTTCCCTATTGGAGTATATTGATCAACTCAAATAATTTAATATAATTCCACCCTAAATACTAAATCCCATACAAAATTGTATAATTTTAGAGTATCTTCAATGCAATAATTTTAACTGAATCTATGTAGCAAATAACAATGACATTTTATAAAAAAAAATTCCACTGCATTAATGTTAATATTATATATGTGATAATTTATTTTATTTTTTTTTTAAAAAAAACATAGAGAGAGAAATAATATAATTGGATGATATATTTAACATTAAGTGTAGACATTGTCAAGAGTAATGTCTACACTATAACATTGTGATAATTTATTTTATTTATTTTTTTTAAAAAACATTGAGAGAAATAATATAATTGGATGATATATTTAACATTAAGTGTAGACATTGTCAAGAATAATGTCTACACTATAACATTGTTCTCGACAATATCAAGCATTTAATGTGGCACATAATTATTTTTATTACATGTATCAATTTTTTCAATTTCAACATTGTTGAAATTGGAGATGCTCTTATAGAATTATGTTGAAAAGTCAACAAATTATAAATAAGAAAAGCCGCAATAAATTATACTCAATTTGTCTCACAAAGATAAATCATATTATTATTTTAGGAACGCCAAAAATAGGGTTGTTATTACATTTAATATTATGTAATTAAATTTTCGTTCTTATGCATACCTCTATTTAATTATATTGAAATCACGTTATTTCAATTACCTAGACAAACTTACGAACAAACTTACGAATATCGAGCATGCAATCAATAAACTATTAAAAACATGACAATACCTCTTATTTCCCCGTGTAGGGGTCGATTCCCGACGCTATCATCATTCGCGCTAAGAGAGCGTCGGCATCCAAAGGATGCCCCCGATCTAGCGGAAACAAATAAAATGGTCAGAAGGAAACCAAAAATGGTCAGAATTATAGGCCTAATAAGTAATATTTTGTTTATTATTATTGTTTTTAGTTACTTTTCTTTTCTAAATCTTCTCTTTTCTATTGATTTTAGATTAACTAAAACAAAACAAAAAACCTATGAACTTACCGGCTGAGCTCGTATAAAATAGGACCGCTTCCTGAGCCACTTCCAAACACATCTTCTGTGATTTGTTTAGGCTTAGGCTCAACATCGCCCACAACGATAATATCATATGACTACAAGGGGAAAAAAATGGTCAAACTTAGTACAAATATGGTTGACTTTTTATTTTAAACAGCAAAAATAGACACAAAAATAGACAAGGTCCCAAAATAATTGTCAATATAAAAAGATTTCACACAAAATAAAAAATCTTTCAAAATAAACATTGGATTAGAAAAAATAAATAAAGGTAGTTTGGGAAGTTCTAGCCCAAAAGTGTTTTGAATCGTTAAACCGAATATAAAACTTATCTTATAATAATACATACTAAAAATTTTGGATCTGTCTTTAAAAAAAATGAAAACTAAAACATGTACCTGTGTAGATGGGAACCACATGGACACGAAAACCGTGGACGGATAATCCAAGTGCGATAAAAGGACTATTTTTGAACACCCGGTACTTTAGATATAACTGGGACTCTCTGTTGTGAAGATTTTCCACATAAAGAACGTATCGAGGCATGATATGATTATGAACATTGTCTGCATTGTTATTTATTCTACAACTTAGCAACTATTAGTGTCCACTGTTGACTAAGTCTCCATAACTAGTCTCAAACAAATTCTATGATCATATCTAGTCTTGTTTTGTGAATCCCACATTCACATACTGTTTGTAACTGCTGTAATCCATCCTATTGCTGTCGGATACTTCACCAATATCATCTCTCGCTCTTTTCAAAATACTGGCAATCAAAGAATCAAAGAAAAAGGAGTACGCCGCTCTCACATATTTGTTGGAATAGATTCATGATACGTCAGAACATGGATAGGTAGTTTTAAAATGTGTTGATTTTTATATTCTAATCTAAACTTAAATATAACGTTTGTTTTTATAATGTTTTGTTTTTAGTTCCCAAGGATGACAATAAACCCGGTTAAAATGGGACCCGCCCGCCCCATCCCGACGGGGATGGGGATGGAGGCGGGTATGGAATTGGGGATAATGTTCCCCCGTCGGGCGTACCCGTCTCCGTTTGATACCCGTTTCAAACCCGCATATATTATTATTTAAATATTTATTTATTTATATTTTGAACTATTTTTAAATGTAATAGACTCAATGTTTATCATTTTATTTGAATTTTCTTGTAATTTTCTTAATTCATATTAAAGTAGACCTAAAAATCAAAGCTCCGAGTTTATTTTTTTTAAGTAAAAAAAATGTAAGCGGGTACGAACCGGGTATACGTACGAGAGCGGGTATTGCAGGCAGGGGCAGGGACAACAAATACACCTGCGGGAACAGGGACGGGAATACTGTTTAGTTTGAAGCGGGGGCGGGGCGGGGATGGGGGTAGGCGTAACCGCCCCGCCCGCCCCCATTGTCATCCCTATTAGCTCCAAATCACATAAGAAAATATGAGACACTCCACATAGAAGATGCAATCAAATATATCGATAACATCCACGGGATGTTTATAACATTTGTCGAGATTCTGTAATATGCTAGAATATGTTTCTTGCTCATATAAACCAGGGCAGGCTCCTTGAGATTGTCAACCTAGTTATGAAGTATTTTATGAATAATCATAGGGATCCAAAGAACCAATGTGCATCCACTATTCACCTATGTTCGTGGATCCCTAGTCGACATTAACCTTTTTTTAAAAAGTTTTTTTTTTAAAGACACAAATATTCCTGTTTAAACAAATATATGACACTAAGACATTAATCTAAGACATTTAAACTATACTACAAGAAAAGATGAAGAAATAAGAACTAGAAAACCGCGAATTGCAGTCCTTCGTAGAGTTGTCGTAGTCTATTCTTTTCGTGGACTTGAATTGTTCTCTTCGAAATAAGAACTAGAAAACCGCGAATTGCAGTCCTTCGTAGAGTTGTCGTAGTCTATTCTTTTCTTGGACTTGAATTGTTCTCTTCACTGTGCACGGTCGAGTTTGATGAATGCACTTTTAACATAATATAACTCTTACAATAGGTTGATAGTAAGTGTAGAATCACATTCTAATAATTAAATAGATCAGATAAATTTTATTGAATAATATCTATTTTTTCTACTTTTTGTTTAAAATATATTTATTTCTCGGAACATTGGGTTTGTCCTTGTGACAAGTTAATCACGATTAGCATTCAAAGGCATTCAAAGGGGTGAAAGTTAATCACGATTAGCATTCAAAAGCAGCCACATTCCTTGCTCGTACTTGGTACTTGTGGTCATGCGATAAACTACTTCATTATGAATCTGATACCTCTTAATAATTCTAAAACCTATTATAATTCATGTGTTCATGGGTCCAATAAAAAAGGTATATGTTTTGAGTTATTAAACACAAAATTATATTCTTATTTTGAATTTGAAAATTGTGAAAATTTTCTTTGTAGAGGTACGATGTCCTGGCAGTGGGAGATGATTATTCTAGTCCATGCAATATGAAGACAAAAAATGTGTGTTGGGAGATGATTATTCTAGTCCATGCAATATGAAGCCAAAAATTGTGTGTTTGGCGATGGTAGTGTAAGCGGACCCGGAATACAGAGTTTAAAGAAATAAGTTTATAAATTTTAAATTTTTTTCTGAAATTATCTTCTATATCAATTTATTTATTTATTTATTTTGAGCCGCAACTTCAAGCAAATTTTCAACTTTGAAGACCAAAAATCAATAAACACAATAAATCCATATTTAGGAATGAATAAAATCATTTTATTCATTGGTTTGGCCATTTTATTCATTGGTTTGGTCAGCATTTCCTAAATATGGATTTATTGTTTGTATTGGTTTTTGGTATTCAAGTTTAAATTTTGCTTGAAGTTACGGCTCAAAATAAATAAATAAATTGATATAGAAGATAATTTCAGAAAAAAATTTATAAACTTATTTCTTTAAACTCTGTATTCCGGTCCGCTTACACTACCTCGCCAAACACATTTTTTGCATGGACTGGAATAATCATCTCCCACTGACAGGACATCGTATCTCTACAAAGAAAATTCACAATTGTCAAATTCAAAACAATAATATAATTTTGTGTTTAATAATTCAAAACATATACCTTTTGTATTCGACCCATGAACACACGTATATTATTAAGAGGTATCGGATTCATAATGAAGTAGTTTATCGCATGACTTTTTTTCCATATCTTTTGGATAAATTTCACTTTCACCCTTTGAATGCTAATCGTAATGAACTTTTACAAGGACAAATCCAATACTCCGAGCAATAAATATATTTTAAACAAAAAGTAGAAAAAAAAATAGATACTACTCAATAAAATTTATCTGATCTAGTTAAAAAAATAGATACTACTCAATAAAATTTAGAATGTGATTATACACTTACTATGAACATATTGTAAGAGTTATATCATGTTAAAAGTGTATTTATCCGCACATCTTTCCATATCTCTTGCATAAATCTCACTTTCACCCCTTTGAATACTAATCGTGATGAACTTTTACAATCGTGACCAAGTGTGATGAACTTTTACAATCGTGACCAAGTCCATGAAAAGAATAGACTACGACAACTCTACGAGGGACCAGTTTAAAAATGTTTTAGATTATTGTATATGGGTAAGACTAAACCCTTGATTCTGCGGTTTAAAAATGTTTTAGATTATTGTATATGGGTAAGACTAAACCCTTGATTTTGCGATATTAAAGTAAGATAATATATTTGTTTTAAACAGGAATATCTGTATCTTTAAAAAAAAAAATTAAAAAAAAGTATCGATTTACTAGGGATCCACAAACATATGTGAATAATGGATGTAATTGGTTTTTCGAATCCTAGAATTATTCATAAAATATTCCACATATGAAACATATTCTCACACATGCCAGAATCTCCGTCAAATGTTATAAACACTAGGGATGTTATTGATATATTTGAGTCTTATTTTTTTATATGATTTGAAACTAAAGACAAAACATTATAAAAAAAAATAATTCAAGTCTAGACTAGAACATAAAAATAACACACTTTAAAACTACCTATCCATGTTCTGACGGATATCGGAAACTCGTTGTCAAAGTATTTTGGTACCATAAGAGCGGCCTACTTCGATTAAGAAAGAAAGAGAATTAAGTCTGATTAAAAGAAAACAAAGTTAATCATTTTTCTTTGTTTCTTTCTCATCTTAATTGGTCAGTATTTTAAAAAAAACGAGATGATATGAGCAATAGGATTACAGTTTGACTACGTGAACTACGTGAATAAACAGTATGGGAATGTGAGATTCACATAAAATAAAATGAGCTAGAAATACAAGACCAGATACGTAAACATGTTTGGGACTAGCTATGGCGACTTACTTGACAGTGTGCACTAATTGTTGCTAAGTTGTAGAATAAATAACAATGTAAACAATGTTCATAATTATATCAAGCCTCGATACATTCAATTATATCTAAATTACCGGGTGTTCAAAAATAGCTTTTCAAATTTATAGTTAAGGTGAAATTTGGTTGCGTAAAATCAATAGAGAGATAGAAGAAGAAGATAAAGAAGACAATTGAACAAAAAAGTACACAATTTAACCTTCATTTTACCTATCTCAAGGGGAGTATCTTTAAGGCTCGGTCTAACTCTTCTTTAACACCAAACATTATCCACCTACAGAAACCACAAATTACTCTCGTTGGATTTCAAGCCCCTTTATATATATTTATAAAAAACTGGATTTAACAATAAATAACTTTCACGTTAAACATGACAAAAAACTATAAGCAATTGAAAGCCAAGAACAAATCACCTTCCATAAACCACCACGTAAAGTTTGGAATTTCTCCACAGTGTCAATGTCAACCTTATGATTAGTCTTTGGCTTCAGAGGCTCAAAGGGGCAGGTTAAAATGGTAATATTCGTGTCCTGAATTTGCTTTGGCATAGGTGGATGGCTCATATCTTTGTCAACCACAATCCCATATATTAGTTCGGTATCCTCAGGCTTACCACCTACTTTTCCCTCCACTTTAATCAAGTCAAGATTAACATCCTTCCTCTCCAAATCTGCAACAGCAACCACTGCTTTAACCGCCAAACTGCGCTTGCATCTATTCACACTGCAATTGACATACCAAAAAAAAATTAAGTAAATATTCAATTTATGAAAATAGTAGAAACAAGTGCAAAATAAGGAACAACACTCACATCTTGGAGGATAAAGTGGTCATACAAGTTTGAATCAAAGGCTCAACATCTGTTGAGCCAAATACAAACTTATGGGATATACGCTCCAAATGTTCGAAAGCAATCCTGGAGGCCACTTCATATCCTTCTGCAATCCGGATAGGATGAGTCCCACGTTCCAGAAGTTTCTCAGCTTGTCCTAGAAGCGCACCAGCCATAACAACAACTCCAGTTGTTCCATCACCGAGTTTCTCAGCTTGTTCTAGAAGCGCACCAGCCATAACAACAACTCCAGTTGTTCCATCACCGATTTCATAGTCTTGACTCCGGAACAACTCGACCATGAGCTTAGCAATCTGGTTGTCAACATCCATCTGCTCCAGGATTGTTGCACCATCATTCACTGAAAGGGGAAAAAACATAAATAACTTGTACATGTAACAGAGAACACTTACAGCACTATTACTTTCACTTTTTACAGACAAAAAAACACAGTTCTCACAAAATCCAAGTCCAGTGATATCAGCTAATCGAGGCTAGTCCGAGGCAATAACTAGATGCTGCATTTAAAGCAGAGAAAATCTGGGAGCTAACCATATTCTAAATACCTAAATAACATTTCTGCAAATACAATCAACTCGAAACCACGCAAAAATACACTAATCGAAAATACACACATACACACACAGGAAGTAGGTGAGATTGCAGAGCTTACTTATGGTGATGTCACCGTCAGGGCTCTGAAGCATCTTATCCATGCCTTTCGGATAAAAAAGAGGTTCGGAGGATCCGAGCCACCGCTATGCCAGCGGAGATATTTGCCTTCTGCGCATCGAGGCCGCGCAATCTGGTTTTTGTTATGGTTAAAAGGCTGGGCGTTGCCGGAGATGATGGAGTCGGAGGGGATTCGGGTGGAATTGGCGAAGAGGGGCTGATTAGGGTTAAAGATGGCGTTTTTGGTAAAAATGAAGGGAACCCGGTTGGAAAAAAGAAGAGGAGCGTCACTTAACCAGGAAGCTGGAACGGGTTGGGCAGCAGAAATGGGTTGAGGGTTGTTTTTGGTAAAAATGAAGGAACCCCGGTTGGAAAAAAGAAGAGGAACGTCACTTAACCAGGAAGCTGGAACGGGTTGGGCAGCAGAAATGGGTTGAGGGTTGGCCGGCTGGAACATATTAATTGTTGGGCTTTTGGGCTCAACAAATGGCATCAATTAGAGAAAATGACGTGGGTGTATAGTTTAGAGGATGTATTTACATTTTTGTTGCTATAGTTTACATTTTCCAAATCTACCAAACCAACCCATGTTTAAGGACCTTTGATACGTTATTCTTAACCAGACTGAAAACGCTCCATAAATGGAGCATGTAATAACTGGGGAGAAAAAGGAAACAATATTAAGTCTCATTTATTGTAAAATCTAATTATGGATGTGTAAATCAGAGAAATTACGTATATCTAAAATCATGCAAGATCTTGTTTTCCATTTGAATGAAAAATTAGAAAATCAAAGGTGACTCTTTCTTTTTAAATTTTTTTTTTTTTTTGCTTGAGAAGGGAAAAGGATTATTTGGACAATAATATTGATCATAATTTGGAAAACACCGATAAGTATTACAATCGTATACCAAATTTATTTCCATTTTCTGAGTGTTTTTTTTGGTTTTTTTTTTTTTTTTTTTGGTATGTTCTTGTGCTTGTTTTAGTTTGGTAAGAATTGATGGCAGATCATTGGTAGATCCTCGAATGTTTCATTTAAACATAGATAGGAATGTTATGATACTAAAAACTATTCTTAAAATATAAATAATATATTCTAAATATAAGTATGATTAATGCTAACTATTGTCACGTATTATGGGAATTATTTTTAACCATAGTTGTTGAAAAGTCATAGAAATAATGTAAAAAAGGAAAAATAGTTAACTACATGTAAGAGTGGACAATAAAAATAAAAAGGTAGTTTTTTATGGTATTTTCACCATCAATTAACTAATTATATATGGGCTTTTATTTAGTTGTTTATTTAATTTTGTTTTGCTATTAGGTCATTTTTTGTTGGGCTTTTGGGCTCAACAAATGGCATCAATTAAGAGAAAAAGAAATACTAAAATTTTTAAAGAAAACCCCTAATTTACTTATGGTTAATTGTTGTCCCATAAAAACAAATTTTGTTTCTTTCTTACGTTTTTGCTAAATCTTTTCTCAATAATACGAAATCTTAGTTAACATTTATTTTTGGGATGTTTGGAATTTATTTAAGGTAATTTAATTATATCTTGTTATTTATTTCTAACCATATAATTAAAATCTCTTAAAATTAGCATTCATTTTATTCTCTCTCTACACAACAACGATTTTTTCTTTTTTCTTTTTCTTTCTCTTTCGACTCCCTCCATTAAAGGTGCCCAAAACCAAGAAATTCAAGTAAGAAAAAAAAATAGATAAAAATAGATGTTATACAATCATATTTCAATTTCAAATTAACTAAGTTTCGTCAATTTTCTTTTTTTCTTTTGTCTTCCCTGCATTAATTTGAAAGGATGCCCAAAACTAGAAATCCAAGTAAGAAAAAAAAAATAGAACTAGATTCCGACAAGAGTGACAAAATTCAGATGGCTTAAGATTCAGTTACCCGATCTTACGCTGAGTTTTACACTTTGAATTTGATTCAAACTTATTTAATGTTCAAATATGATTTTAAGGTATTTTCATCGAGTTAAAATCGGATTTGTTTGGGCCGAGTTCTCATCGTGGGGTTTTACTAGCTTTTTCCGGCGACTGGGATATGGCAGCGATGATGAGTTGGTTTCAGAAATTTCTTGCGATGGCTTTGGTGGTGGTGGTTCTTGCGGCTGATTATGGCGATAGAGATGGCTGGGGTTGATAGCAGTCGGGCTTTTTGAGAAGTTGGGTTGTAAGTTTACTTGTGTTAATTTTGTTTTTGTAATTTCTGGTTGATTATTGTGTGTAACTTATACGGATGAATAAACATATCGTGTATTTTACGAGATCTTCTGCTTGAGATGTCCATATATTTCATATTATTTGGTTTATTTTATGTTTATCTGTTGTATATGGGTCGTGCTAGTTGTACATCTTTGTTTTACTATCTATTTATTTTCTTTTTACTGGCTATTTATCTTTTTTGTTATGTTGATATTCAGTTTATGTAGTTGACTTGTAGGATCGTTTATATTCATATTTGATTTATGTGCAGTTTACACGATATTATGTTAATGTTGAATTTATAAGCATGTCAGGTCCTCATATTTTATTTGGATGATCTTTAGTTATTTTTTTTTTATTCTTGTGCTTTTTTATTTTTCAAATAATTTTATAAAATGGTTGTTGTTTGGTTGATTTGTATTCTTAGTAATTGAATTTGGTTCATTTAAAGTTATAAATATAACAAATCAAATGATAAAAAATCATGGTATAAGATAGATATATGAAAATAAATTAAATATAAGTAAATAATATTCCAATAATAAATGTAATGAACATATATACTATTACGGTAATAATTAATTCTCAATTAGTATGATGAGTAAGATTTATAATAGAGTAATTAGGGATGATATCTAAGGATAATTAAATAAAACAAATATTATAATAGAATATTTATTCATTCAGGTTTTAAATCAGAAAAAATAAAATGAGAAATATATAATAAATAATTATATTTTCGTAAGTAATTACATTTTCGTAATCAGAAATAAATAATTATGTTTTCATTATAAATGAGAAAAAAAATAATTAAGATGATAATATATTTTTAAGGAAATATATTTTAGTCATAATTATGTTTAATTTAGAAGAACTATTTTAATCTTTATTTAAAGAAACTGTTGAATATTAATGACACAATAAATGAGGGTGAAATATATTTCCTTTTTTTTTTTTCGCTTATAATCTGCGCAATTTATGGTGGGGTTTTGAGTTGGTTAACGATCAGGTAAATATGGTATTATTTAAATGTTAGTTAGGTATATTTGGTAATTTGAAACAATAGTAATAAAAATGTAATTAGATCAACTAGAATATACAACCACGTCAATTTCTCATCAATTAATTAATTATATATGGGCTTTTATCTAGTTGTTTATTTAATTTTGTGTTGCTATTAGGTCATTTTGGTGTTAAATGGTCCCTCCTTATATGTATAAATAGGGGAGAAACAAATTGTAGAGACTATGAATGAAATTACATATTTTCTACCTACCTACTTTCCTTCCCTAATCAATCCTTCCTTCCTTCTCTTCGTCTGATACAACTTCTTATTACATCAAAATTACAAATAAAATATCAAAAATTTACAAAACTTAACAGTTTTCTGCTCCTACTCCCTTAGAATAATGAATGGTCGGCCATATTCATCAAAGGCCAACGCCATAGCTCCGGGTTATGGTAAAAATGGCTAAGATCTATTTGTGGATCCGGACTTGAAATCGAAGTGCAGAGAATGAGAGTAGTGTGATTTTTTTCATGAAGATTTGAGAAACGTTTAACCTAGTAGAGGCAGTGTGGTAAAACGGTACCCATTTTGCGTCAATTTTAATAAGAGGGCTATTTATAATTCGATCCCTACAATACAACCTATTCGCACCACTGCACCGGTCAAATAAAACCTTTTGACATTTTACCCGCTTAAATTAAAGGCTGAAAAGTTTTGTAGCAGGGGGGAACTATGGGGGGAATTTTCTTTACTTTATGTTTCTTTTCTATTATGTCTAATGGATTGATTTCTCTTTTACTCACAAATTAAAATATTTGTTGATTTTTATTTTTGAAAAATTATTTGTATTGTTATTTTTTTGATTGATTTTTATTATTGAAATTTTCAGGATAGGAATTATTGATTATAATATTTTTCTTTTTTCAATAAAAATTAAATAATACATTTTAAAAAATAAGATTGAGATTTTACTTATGATAATAAATTAATATATAAGACTAATACATTAAATATATCAACACTATTACAAACATTTGTCTGTATTGGAATCACGACATCTATTCCGCAAGTGTAAAGTTAATTCTAACATACTCTCAATAAAATTCTATAAATCTCACTTTATCATCAATTTTTTCTATTTTATATTCAAAAATTTTATCTTACTTTAATTTACTGTTGCATGTGTAAGACTAATTCTAATATACTCCCTATCACTATTAAAAATCATCTATTACGAATTATTATTTTATTGATTTGATTTTCGACCATTTCTATAACTATAGGATACTCCCCCTTCTCGAATTACTGCGTTTATCCGAGTGATCCACAAACGACAAAATTTCTCTTTTGCTTATTCCTATCCCGATTAGTCGAAATCAAAGCTCTTATTTTTTGTTGAGTAATAGTTCGAGTAAGTCTTTAATGGGTCATTCTATAAATCTCACTTCTTCATCAAATTCTTCTATTTTTCTTCGAACTTCTTATCTCACCTTAATTTATTGTTGACTCGCTGCAAAACATTTCATTTTTAGACTCACTACTTATGCTTATTACATATTTAATGGAAATAATGGGGAGCCAATTTTGATAAAAGACAAAATGAAAATAATAGGTAGCCAATTAATGGTGTTGACTTCCTAAAATGGTTAAGTAGTCATTATAAGAAGGCTGCTAGAGATAGTTCAAGACTTAAGACTAACTCCAACAGACTATCTAATAAACTCCCTAAATCTTAATCCTTAAGTCAATTCTCTCTATTTTTTTTAAAATTGGTTGTCTCATTTTACTTTATCAGAGTTATTACTTGTACCATTTCCATATTTTAAGTACTTCTTATTCCAAATTTACTCCAACATACTACCTATTCATAATTTATTTCATCACATGTTTAATGAAAATAATGGGGAACCAATCTACATAAAAGAAAAAAGAAAATAATAGGGAGTCAATGTTGCTTTCTATTTATCGGGGTTGTAAATTAAAAAAAAAAAGAGAGAGAGAGAGAGAGAGTCTCTTTAAGTAATACAAATTTTTTTTTACACTCGTACGATGCATGTGACAGAAAGTTAAAATATAAAAATACAAATTATATTAATATTACTTTTATTATTATTTACTATGTGAACATATAAATAGACAGACAGATAGAGGTTGAGAGAAATAATGAACAAGTTCACATTACATAAATTATAGATCGAATTCACACTATATACATGAATGCTAAGATTATACGTTACTGAATATTTCTTGTACACTACATTATTGGTCATATTTGATCCCGAATCGTCAGCACCACAAACTAATATTTTCAAACCCTTTCGATGGGTGACACGCGATACATAAATAAATCATAAATATTGAACAATAGAAAGTTGAAAATAAATCATAAATACATAAATAAATAAAATAAAATTAATATACAATAAACCTTGAGTTTAGAATTTTAAATGTATACATTATCGTATATATAATTAAAATTAATCTTTGTTGTAAAAAAAATTCAACCAATATAATAATCTAACTCTCAAGAACATCTATATATAGAAAACAAATACAACAATCAAACAATTTCAAATAGTTAAGTTAATTTAATAACGTAACTTTTTTTAAAAAAATTATATAATATCATAATCTAAATTTACAATTACACACAACTCATTCATAAAAATAATGAAAAAAGTAAATTAAATCTACCTGAATAGAAATTGAAATAAAATTCTCAAATATATACATTATCATATACATGATTTTAATTAAACACAATAGATTTAATAACATTACCAAATAATACATTTAATTTAACATAATATTAGAATAAGATATTATAATAATATTTTATTTTATTTAGAAATTAATAAAGTCTATACATGCATACACATATACATACATGCTCTCTTTATATACTTAAAAATAAATAAAATTATTAATTTAATATCATTCAATTCAAAATTATATAAAATATCCAAAATTATCATTCTAATATCTTATTTTAATTTGAAATTAATTACGTATATACATACATACATACATATATACATACATACATGCATGCATACATACACATATATATGCAGAAAAATAAATACTTATAATTTAAAGTAAGAAAACATAATATAATGTTATTCGATTGATAATTAATAAATAACTAAATTTGAAGAAGCAAAACAAAATAAAATACATATTCATATTAATCAAATATTATATTATATATAAAAAGTATTTAATTTATTTATTTTCAATAGATAATAGTTTAAATTTATATATTTTAAATTAAAAACACAAATAAAATGTTTTTTAGAAGCCCAATTGATAAATAAAATTTCACCCAATTCAGCCCAATTTTTAAAGCCCAACTAAAAAACTCTAACTTGTTTCAGAATCCTACTCATTTAAATATACCCGAAATCGGACGGTCTGTACATTCCACACCACATCCAACGGTTCTAATCTACCCTCACCAAACTAACCTCACGATAAATACACTAGTACACAAAATCAAATTAGAGGTCATTCATATAAGGCGGTTTAATTTAGACCCGCCTCAAAATTTATATGTGGCGCTTGTGTCATGTAAACCACCTTATAATTATAAAAAAAATTGCAAGGCGGCGGTTCTTGATATGAACCGCCTCATATAATAACAAACGAGGTGGTTCTTTAAAAAACTTGGATAAGTTGAGTGAATATAATTTGATAGGCCCTGGATTTGGTCAGGGAACTTGATGTGTTTTTTTTATCCTGTATGGTTTTTGAAAAAGACAAGAAACTTGATGTGGTTTTTATCTTGTATGATTTTTGAAGAAGACAGGGAACTTGATGTGGTTTTTTATCTTGTATGATCTTTGAAAAGTATTTATAAAATGTGCATTTTTATCACCTTTCCCCCAATTAGATGTGAGGTAGATAAAACAGTATGCTTGGATCTTATTAGATAAGGGTATCAAAATCTTATGCATGTTTTACTAACTATGGTGAAGACTTATAGTCTGGAGCTTATTGGTGATTATTAGTTGTTGTTTGATATTTAGTTGTTGTTTGATATAACATAAAATACCTTAAGTTTTCATCATGTGGGTCCTCTTGTTAAATTTTAGTAGGTTTGTTTTATTAACTATTTAAATTCCTTTTTAGGTTCTT
This sequence comes from Phtheirospermum japonicum, assembly GCA_014905375.1. Taxonomy (NCBI): domain Eukaryota; kingdom Viridiplantae; phylum Streptophyta; class Magnoliopsida; order Lamiales; family Orobanchaceae; genus Phtheirospermum; species Phtheirospermum japonicum. The sequence goes on along the minus strand of BMAC01000795.1, from coordinate 179,889 downwards.
GTTCATAAAGAACCATCTTTGTTATTATATGAGGCGGTTCATATCAAGAACCGCCGCCTTGCAATTTTTTTTATAATTATAAGGCGGTTTAGATGACACAAGCGCCACATATAAATTTTGAGGCGGGTCTAAATTAAACCGCCTTATATGAATGGCCTCTAATTTGATTTTGTGTACTAGTGTATTTATCGTGAGGTTAGTTTGGTGAGGGTAGATTAGAACCGTTGGATGTGGTGTGGAATGTACAGATCGTCCGATTTTGGGTATATTTAAATGAGTAGGATTCTGAAACAATTTAGAGTTTTTTAGTTGGGCTTTAAAAATTGGGCTGAATTGGGTGAAACTTTATTTATCAATTGGGCTTCTAAAAAATATTTTATTTGTGTTTTTAATTTAAAATATATAAATTTAAACTATTATCTATTGAAAATAAATAAATTAAATACTTTTTATATATAATATAATATTTGATTAATATGAATATGTATTTTATTTTGTTTTGCTTCTTCAAATTTAGTTATTTATTAATTATTAATCGAATAACATTATATTATGTTTTCTTACTTTAAATTATAAGTATTTATTTTTCTGCATATATATGTGTATGTATGCATGCATGTATGCATGTATGTATGTATTTATGTATGTACGTAATTAATTTTAAATTGAAATAAGATATTAGAATGATAATTTTGGATATTTTATATAATTTTGAATTGAATGATATTAAATTAATAATTTTATTTATTTTAAGTATATAAAGAGAGCATGTATGTATATGTGTATGCATGTATATACTTTATTAATTTCTAATTGAAATAAAATATTATTATAATATCTTATTCTAATATTATGTTAAATTAAATGTATTATTTGGTAATGTTATTAAATCTATTGTGTTTAATTAAAATCATGTATATGATAATGTATATATTTGAGAATTTTATTTCAATTTCTATTCAGGTAGATTTAATTTACTTTTTTCATTATTTTTATGAATGAGTTGTGTGTAATTGTAAATTTAGATTATGATATTATATAATTTTTTTAAAAAAAGTTACGTTATTAAATTAACTTAACTATTTGAAATTGTTTGATTGTTGTATTTGTTTTCTATATATAGATGTTCTTGAGAGTTAGATTATTATATTGGTTGAATTTTTTTTACAACAAAGATTAATTTTAATTATATATACGATAATGTATACATTTAAAATTCTAAGACTCAAGGTTTATTGTATATTAATTTTATTTTATTTATTTATGTATTTATGATTTATTTTCAACTTTCTATTGTTCAATATTTATGATTTATTTATGTATCGCGTGTCACCCATCGAAAGGGTTTGAAAATATTAGTTTGTGGTGCTGACGATTCGGGATCAAATATGACCAATAATGTAGTGTACAAGAAATATTCAGTAACGTATAATCTTAGCATTCATGTATATAGTGTGAATTCGATCTATAATTTATGTAATGTGAACTTGTTCATTATTTCTCTCAACCTCTATCTGTCTGTCTATTTATATGTTCACATAGTAAAATAA
>BMAC01000795.1:160564-172455 GCA_014905375.1 Phtheirospermum japonicum | reverse complement strand
AATTTTTTCTTTTTTTTTTCGATTTTTTTTGATTTTTTTTATTTTTTTTAAAAAAGCGAGGGAATGAAAAATCCCTCGGAATTCTGAGGGAATTCTGAAAAAAATCCCTCGGAATTCCGAGGGATATTAAATTCCCTCGGTTTTTAAAAAAATAAAAATAATCAAAAAAATTGAAAAAAATAGAAAAAGTGTGAAAACTCGACCGATCCTATCATCTTAGGCACGTGGGGTGGTTTTGACCCCAAATTCGATCGGAGAATACCAACGAGCACGTGCGTGTCCACACGTGTCGTGGGATTCGACCAACAACAAGATACGAATGATCGATGAACTCCTTCGGTTGGGAACGCGAAGGAGCGTAGCGTGTGATTTTTCCATATTGGAGGAGGGGTTCGCCTCGGCGTCATGGAACCAAGGGGGTCGGGCGTCGATCGTTCCGCACGCGTTTTCTATTTTTTTTCGATTTTAGATGAATAATGGAAAAAAACCACGAAAAAATAGAAGAATTCGAAAAAAATAGAAACGAATCCCACCATTTCACGAACGGGGCAGGGAGGGGTTCGCCTCGGCGTCGTGGAACACCGGGCGTCGGGCGTCGGCGTTTTCTATTTTTTTTCGATTAAAAAAACCCCAAAATAATAGAAAAAATAATAAAAAATAATAAAAAAACCCGAGAAATTACGACCGGGGTGGGGAGGGGTGCGCATCGGAGTCCCGGAAATAAAACCTATTTTTTTCCTGATTTTTTCTATTTTTTTTCGATTTTTTTTATTTTTTTAAAAAAATCGAGGGAATCTGCAATCCCTCGTAATTTCGAGGGAATTCTGAAAAAAAATCCCACGGAATTCCGAGGGATATTAAATTCCCTCGATTTTTAAAAAAATAAAAAAAATAGAAAAAAATCAAAAAAATGTGAAAACTCGACTGATCCTATCATCTTAGGCACGTGGGGTGGTTTTGACACCAAATTCGATCGGAGATTACCAACGAGCACGTGCGTGTCCACACGTTCGACCAACATCAAGATACGATCGATCGATGAACTCCTTCGGTTGGAAACGTGAAGCGACGTAGCGTCGTGATTTTTCCATATTAGAGGAGGGGCGCGTCTCGGCGTCGTGGAACCGCGGGAGTCATGTGTCGATCGTTTAGGACGCGTTTTCTATTTTTTTTTCGATTTAAAAAAATTGAAAAAACCCAAAAAATAGAAAAAATAGTAAAAAATAGAAACAAAACTCGAGAAATTACGACCGGGGCGGGGAGGGGTGCGCCTCGGCGACCCGGAAATAAACCCTATTTTTTTCTATTTTTTTCTATTTTTTCTATTTATTTGATTTTTTTTATTTTTTTACATTTTCGAGGGAATTCAAAATCCCTCGGAATTCCGAGGGATTTTTTCAATCCCTCGGTTTTCCGAGGGACCCTAATCCCTCGGAAATGTTGACCTAATTAGACAGCGGGCTCCCCCGCTGTCACTCTTGCGCGTTCAGAAAGAAAGAAAGAGAAAGCAACAGAAAGAAAGAGAAAGAAAGAGAAAGAGAGAAAGAGAAAGCCGTCCGCCCGCCCGTCCACCGCCCGAGCCGCCTTGAACCGCCGCCAGCAACCAGGACCAAATCGCCGCCTGAGCCACCGTCCACAGCCTCCAGCCGCTGTCAGCTGCCGGGAAGCCGCCGCCATCCAGAGTCGAAGCCGCGCAGCCGCCGTCGCTGTCCCGAAGCCGCCCCGCCGTCCAACTTGTAAAAATGTAGGGTTCGTTTCAAATTTTTTTTTAATTTCTGTATTTCAAATTTTTTTTTAATTTCTGTATTTCAATTTGTAATTATTGTGTATTATATGTTTTAATTTTAAATTAGGGTTTCAATTTAGGTTTCAAATTTGAATTAGGGTTGAATTTAGGAATATTCACTAAGTTAGGGGCCAATTCAGGAATAATTATAAAATTAGGGTTCAATTTAGTAATAATCAATTAATTAGGGTTCAATTTAGGAATAATCAATTAATTAGATGTCAATTTAGCAATAATTACACAATTAGGGTTCAATTTAGGAATAATCAATTAATTATGGTTCAAATTAATACTAATCAATTAATTACACAATTAATTTATGGTTTTAATTTATGTTTTATATTTAATTTTAGAATTAGGGGTTAATTTAGGGTTAGTTTTAGAGTTAACTTTAGGGTTAATTTGTAATTAGGGTTAGTTTATAATTAGAGCCAATTTAGGAATAATCGATTAATTAGGGGTCAATTTAATAATTATTACACAATTGGGGATCAATTTAGTAATAATTACAAAATTAGGGTTCAATTTAGGAATAATCGATTAATTAGAGTCCAATTTAGGAATAATCAATTAATCAGGGCCAATTTATTATTAATTGGGAAATTAGGGCCAATTTAGCAATAATTACACAATTAGGGCTAATTTATTAATTATTCCATAATTAGGGTTCAAATTAGGAATAATCAATCAATTAGGGATCAATTTAGTAATTATTACATAATTAAGGTTCAATCTAGGATTAATTAAGCTTGTGTAGATTTTGGAGTACACTTGTCTATAAAGAGTGCACACAGCACCCGTACAGAGATTGTCCTCCTCAAACGCCCTCCCCATGTCGGCTCCAAATATACTTAATTCAGATAACGTATTTGGAGCAGACATGGTGAGGGTGGTCGAGGAAAGCGATGACCTGTATTCGAGTGCTGTGTGGCTCTTTATAGACAACATGTCTACTTCAGAATCTACCTAACTAGAAGCAATCTTGTATTAGGATTTATCATTAGATTATAAGGGTTTGCTTTCAAATTTAGGGTTTATTCCACCATTATATTGTGTATATATTGTTCATGCATGGGAGGCCGTGGTGATCGGCCGGGGTTTTAAAAAAATTTGTATATATATTGTTCATGCATGGGAGSCCGTGGTGATCGGCCGGGGTTTTAAAAAAATTTGTATATATATTGTTCATGCATGGGAGGCTGTGGTGATCGGCCGGGGTTTAATTTTGTTTATATATAATATTGTCATTGGTGTTGTTGGTTGTATACCGTCGGATATTGACGTGTGGGTGACGGCGCCGGTAGGGAGGTTTTGTCCCTCCAATAGCGGGTTTTCAAATCTTATTTTTAAAAACGTGATAGAGTGTCACGGTATTTTATTTAAGTTTTAAAAATATTTTCAGAAAATAATTGCTTATTTGGAACCTTGACGAAGTGACGCGATGCATATGAATCACTTGTTTTAGAATTAATAACATATTGAAAAATTTGAAACGAAGTTTCGAATTATTCCACTTTTCCTTAGACCCGTTTGAGATTTAGTATCAAATATAGAGTTTGATACTAAATTTCGAATTGTCCCATTTTTGGACAGTTTGAGAATGTGACTTGTAGTATGGAAACTTATGTGTATGTTTTTTTTCTTTAGTTTTGAAATTTCGGTTTCTGCATCTCTCGAATTGTTCTCGAGTGCACTGAAATATACGTGCACTACGAGAACTGGGGGGAGATGCTGCCGAAATTTTGAATCTAAGAAAAATATATATGTTAAGATAATACATACTACTAAAATGTCATGTTCTTGAATGGGATAGAAGCCTTACCAATTATAAATCGAAATCACCTATTCTTCTCGTAATACTGCCGAAATTTTGCCACCTTCTTTAAATCTAGACACGCTTGGCACTCAAAAATTTTAGGATGGTAAATGATCGTAGTTGGATATAGAACACGCATATGACTCAAAAATCTGACAATTGTGCAATGTTAGGATGAGTTCCGATCGTAGTTGGATGTACGAGCGATTCGAAGACGGCTATTTATCCTCAAAATTCACGGATGGACTTGAGAGTTTTATTAAGTTTGCGCAAGTGAATTCCGTTCACAAGGACGGGCAGAGACTGAGATGTCCTTGTAATCGTAGCAGATGTAGGAATAGAATTTACCTGGGCGTCGATGAGATTAAGTACCACCTAGCAAAAAATGGGTTCGTGCTGAATTACTATAGATGGATTTCCCACGGAGAAACCCGGCTTGCCACCCCTGGACATTATCAGGATTTTCATGCTGGAGGACCATCTCACATCTCTTTTGAAGAATCATCAAACCCGTACATTAATATGGTTCAAGATGCTGCTAGTCCTGATTTCGACGTGGTGGCCGATGTGGAAGAGTCGACGAACGCTGAGGCTCAAAAATTTTACGACATGTTGAAAGTTGGAAATCAACCATTGTATCCGAGGTGCGAAGCACATACTCAGTTGTCATTAGCTTCCCGTCTGATGACTTTGAAATCAGAGAATCACATGTCTCAAAAGTGTTATGATCAATTTAGTGAATTAATCAAGGAGATTGTGCCGAAAGACAATCTCGTACCCGATAACTTCTACAACAGTAAGAAGTTGTTAAGGGGTATGGGCTTACCGGTCGAGAAGATAGACTGCTGCAAGAATAATTGTTTGATCTACTGGGGGGCCGATTCTGAATTGACAAGTTGCAAATTCTGCCATGAACCTCGGTTTAAACCTGTGCCTCATGGAAAAACAAAACAACTGAAGGCTCGTGTCGCATACAAGAAGATGTACTATTTTCCATTAACTCCTCGTCTGCAGAGGTTGTACGCATCTAATGCCACAGCTAAAGATATGAGATGGCATGCTGAACACGTGGTTGAAGACAACTTTATGCGCCATCTATCCAACTCAGAAGCTTGGAAACATTTCAACGACACTAATCCAAGTTTTGCGGCTGAAAGTCGAAACGTGAGATTGGGTCTTTGTACAGATGGCTTTCAACCATTTGGGAGCTTTGGAGCACAATATTCATCGTGGCCCGTCATAATCACACCCTACAACTTGCCTCCTTGGATGTGCATGAAAGAACAATTCATGTTCCTGAGCATTCTCATACCAGGGCCAAAGAATTCAAAAGACAAACTTGATGTGTTTCTGCAACCCCTAATCCATTAATTGAATAAGTTGTGGACGGTTGGAGCTCCATCGTACGATATATCTAAGAAACAAAATTTTCAATTGCGAGCAGCCCTTATGTGGACAATCAGCGATTTCCCTGCGTATTCTATGTTGTCCGAATGGAGTACGGCCGGTCAAAAAGCTTGTCCTTACTGCATGGAACGGTCGGACGCCTTCACGCTTAAGTGCAGTGGGAAGTAATCGTGGTTCGATAATCACCGAAAATTCCTTGAGTATGATCACCGTTTTCGAAAAGATAAGCGACGATTTCGAAAAAGAAGATCTGTCGAGACTCCACCGCCGGAAGTGCGCTCAGGGATAGAAGTTTTGGCAGAGATAGAAAGATTGGGGCTTCTAAAAGTCACTGAACTCGATGCAGCACAAGTTAGCGCGCAAATATCCCGAACGTCTGGTTGGAGAAAATGAAGCATTTTTTGGGATCTGCCATATTGGAGGACAAATCTAATTCGTCACAACTTAGATGTTATGCACATCGAAAAGAATGTGTTTGACAATGTTTTCAATACGGTGATAAATATCAAAGGGAAGACCAAGGACACGCGTAAATCTAGGGAAGAGTTGAATGAGTATTGTAATCGCCCAGAGTTGGCGCCAGATGGGTCAGGAAAGTGTCCTAAAGCATGTTACACACTTGACAAGCCATCGAAAGCTGCTGTTTGCGATAGGGTCAAATCTCTCCGATTTRCAGATGGGTACGCATCGAATTTGGGGCGTTGCGTCGACAAGAAGGAATCTCGTCTGACCGGGATGAAGAGTCATGATTGTCATGTGTTCATGCAGAGGTTGATACCAATAGCCTTTCGTGAAATGCTTCCTCCGAACGTGTAGAAGGCTCTAACCGAATTGAGTTTATTTTTCAAAGATCTCACATCAACAGTCATCCGCACCGAAGATATGAGTCGACTTGAGCGTGACATTCCGTTAATATTGTGCCAAATGGAATCGATCTTTCCTCCAAATTTTTTTGACTCGATGGAGCATCTGCCTATTCATCTTGCGTATGAATCGAGAATTGCAGGCCCGGTACAGTATAGATGGATGTACCCCTTCGAGAGATATCTTCGCAAACTAAAGAACAGTGTGAAAAATAAGGCGAGTGTCGAGGGGTCGATAGCAAACGCATATCTTGTCGACGAGGCTTCGAATTTTAGTTCGTACTATTTGGAAGATCACGTTTCAACTAAACGAACAAATTTGCCTAGAAACGACGACGGTCAGAATTGTACGGAAGACGGTGATGAAATACCCTCGGTCTTTAAGAAATGTGGAGAGACGTTTGGTACAAAGGGAAAAAGATTCCTAAGCGAAAAAGAATACAACGCCGCAAGGATCTACGTGTTGCTAAATTGTGTGGAGGTCGAACAATATGTTAGGTATGAATACTCATTCCAATTTATAATGTCAATCTAAACATATATATAAATGTCCTAATACTTTTTTCCTGAATTGTGTAACGTTATATGTAGTATTTACACGAAGAGCATTCAGGCTGTCCACCCAAACATACCCGAAGATCGGATCAACGAACAATTGGAAAATGAATTTGCCAATTGGTTCAAACATTACGTAAGACGTTCAATACCGAGATGAATATCATATAATTATGGTATCTATTTATATAATATATTTCCAAAATTAAAAATAATTTGTCAATGTTAGAGACTAGGGATCGTTCGAACAATGTGATCGACGAGAACATTAGGAGTCTAGCCGAGGGTCCGTCAAGATGTGTGAAAACGTATACCGGATGTAAGATAAATGGTTATAGATTTCACACATTGGAACATGGGTTTAATAAAGCAACATCGAGCAGTGGAGTATGTATTAAAGGGTTAACTATTGGGGCCACCGAATATGATTATTACGGTCGTCTCATAGAAATTGTGCAGCTCGAATACCCCGGCCGAATGAAGAAAAACACACTATTGTTCAATTGCGAATGGTTCGATCCAACAAGTGCAGACACAAAATTGCATCCAAATTATAAGCTTGTCGATATCAACCATAAGCATAGGTTCAACCGATATGAACCTTTTGTACTTGCTTCCCAAGATGCACAAGTATACTACTGTGCATACCCAAGTTTGAGACGAGACAAATTGGACTGGTAGGCAACGTGCAAAATCAAGCCGAGATCAAATATTGAGTTTATCAAACCTCTATCAGAAGAATCATTTCAAGAGGAAGCTATGGATACACGAAGTCCGATTCAACTGGACGATGTGGATTTCCAGTTGCACGACCTCAATGATAATTGCATGGAGGAACTTGGTAATAACGAGACAAATGATAATACAGAAGAAGAGTTGCTTACCGATCAAGATACAGATCCAGATACGGATGAAGACGAGTTTGATGATACATTTAATAGCGAAAGTGATTAGTTTTGTTGAAATATATGTAATTTACGTGAATTGTAAAACACACTGTTTTTATAAATACTTTTCTTAATTTGAATTTATTAATGCTTTTGGTGTCTAATATATACTGTATTTTGTGAAATACTCGTATTATTATCAAATAAATTTATCAGATGCCGTTGCGTCGAGGATCCAGTAGCGCAGGTCGATCAGATATGGGGTCGGCCCATCATTTATCTGATTTTGAAACCGACAACATGGGTCTCGGTAGCGATCATCCAGCGACGCAGACCCCGACACATACGCCGTCGTCGCATACACCATCACAGACCCCGTCCGATGCGGGTACGTCACGGACCCGACGACAGTTGGTAGCAACGCAGAGGGGTATGACTCAAGTTTATATTGCAGGAGCGAAGTAAGTAAATTAATGATTTTAAAATTATAATTATCATTATGATTAATTTTTACCGAGTAAAAAAATAAAAACACAATTGAATACAGGCTGCGCAGCACATCGGGGAGGGTGTCCACTATCCTCCGTTTGATCTTTGAGAGGGATCTCCATCCCGACGGGTGGTGCTATAAGGCGGTCCCTAAGGAGACTAAGACGTTCTGGTGGGAGATGTTTAAGGTAATTATTATTTTGTATCCAAATTTATTAGTATTTACCGAAAAAACACAATCATATGTTTCAATTGAATTGTAATTATTGTTTTATTTTGCAGGAGATTTGTTATTGGGATCCGGCGGAGTATAGTGAGGCAACAATACGGAAGGTATTTTTTCCGATGATCGGGGACCTTTACACGAAGAAGCTTAACGAGTATAGGCAGCATATTGTCTCCCATGCTGGTGGTCGGCCGGAGTGCCTGACCGAGGAGGTCTATAGGTAAACGATTCTGTAATGTATTTTTTTTATTAAATTAGAATTTTTTATTTATAACATATGAATTATATCGTATCTTATATATCATCCATTTCAACTAGTGCTTGGGAAATTGAGTGGGATAAGCCCGAGAACAAGAAGAAATCCGAGCAGTGCAGCAAGAATAGGAAGAGCGAGCCTGCTGGACCGCGGACTGGGATGTCGAAGCACACGGGGGGTGCTAGATCTATCATCGACTATGCCTTGGATATAGTAAGTAACGGCTATTTATAATATAATAATATATTATTTATTTGTTTAATTTTAATGTTAATTATTTGAAAATTCTATTTGAATACAGGAGCGGGAGACGGGTTCGCCYGCTACGTGCTACGATCTTTTTAAACGTACGCACCAGAAGAAAGACGYCGCGTGGATCGACACGAGATCTACTAATATTAACGTGAGTCTCTTTTTTATTTTTAACTTATTCTTTCATTTTAACGTAAAATTTTAATAACGAGTTGTATTTCAGGAGGAGTACGAGAGACATCTGACCCAGGAGCAGGAGCGTGCGTCTTCCCAGGAGGAGAGTAACGAGGTTGACCAGGACCAGGTTTTTCTCGYCGTCGCCGGTMTGAAGAAGGGACGGCTTTACGGCACCGGCGCGTATGGGAAGATAGTGGCTGCTACGAAGGGTTTACTGAAGGGCGACTCTTCCACCTCCTCCTCATCCCAGCAGGCTGATAGAAGACAGATCAGAGAGCTCGAGGCGCAGGTCGAGGCTCAGAGGGCGCAGCTTGAGGCGTTGCAGCAGCAGGCAGCCGAGGAAAGGCGACAGCGTGCGGAGGAGCGCCGGCAGCAGGAGGATTTTCAGGCGCGGACGAACGCCCAGATGGCTGAGATGTACGCTCGTTTCCAGTAGCAGTTCCTCGCTCCCTATCAGCAGCAGCAGTTTCCCCCTCCCCATCCATAGAACACTTTTATTTATCTAATAAATTTTGTTACTGTTTCGATCGAACGCATGTAATTCATAAATTTTCAATTTTTTTTTATTATAATTGATTTATTTATTTGACTTTTCTTTAATTGCTTTTTTCAATTTTTGGGGAATTTTAATAATTAAACAAGAATTAAAATTAAAATAAAAATTAATTAAAAAAATTAAAAAATTAAAAATATCGAGGGAAAGTTCCATCGGAATATTGAAAAATCCGAGGGAATGGGAATCCCTCGAAAATTCGAGGGAAATATATTCCATCGGATTTTTTCAATTTCCGAGGGAATAAAATCCCTCGGAATTCCGAGGGATTTTATTCCTTCGGAAATTGAAGTATTACGAGGGAAGTGTTCCCTCGGATGTCCCTCGGATTTTCGAGGGATTGTCCGGTAATGGTTCCGAGGGAAACAATCCCTCGGAATTCCCTCGGTTTTGTAATTTCGAGGGATTTATTTCCCTCGTACCTGATTTCCGAGGAAGGTTTTTTCGAGAGAATTTTTCCCTCGAAATTTCCCTCGATTTGACCAAAATCGAGGGATTTTTGCTTAATTTCGAGGGAAAAATCCCTCGTAAATTTTGAGTTTTTTTGTAGTGTAAGTGGACCTCCTCCGTAAGTAATAATAAAATTGAGCGGTTTATATTTTGACGCGCCTCATAATTTCAAAAAAATAAGAGGCGGTTGGTACAAGGAAAGCGCCTAGAATCGAAAAATGTAGAGGCGATTTGTAGCAAATAACCGCCTCTTGTGATGAACTCTGAGGCGGTTTTCATTAAACTATAATGGCTATAGGAGGTGGTTAAAATTAAAAACCGCCGCCCGGTGACATTTTTTTGAGGCGGTTAAAAAAATAAACCGCCGCCCGGATAATTTTTTTGCGGCGGTTTGAACCGCCGCCCGGTCACGAACCGGCATTTGCGGCACCTTGATTAGAGGCGGTTCAAAATCGCCTCTAAAGGCCGTTTAAAACCGCCTCTAATCACCCTTTTTCCACCAGTGATACCCAAACCCTACTTTTTCGGCCCATTCGCCACCCCCACAAACCTAGCCATCGTCCCCCACAAACCCTAACCTTCTCCAGACTYTCGAAATCAGAAACTAAACTCGCCGCTCCGAACCCAACTACAACCCCGATTAAGCTTCATCGCTACACACGACACAAACACCATGGAGTTCAAGTTCAAAACTTGTGGTTTCATAGCAATTTCTCCCGTCTCCACTTCATCTTCCCCAATCTGTAGCCTAACTTCGCCGCTCATTCACCATCTCCGTCTAGCTAAAATTCACCGTTCACGCACTATACAAAAACACCATGAGATTCCAAARCCTACCTCTAGCTACATCCGCCATCTCCCTAGCATTCCAAACCCRAACTCTAGTTCATTCGATGTAGGCATCTTTCAAAAAGTTCTTGCTGCCCAAGTTTTGAAAATATAGAAAAAGCAGAGACACATTTTGGATGGAGAATGATGATGTATCAAAATTGATTTGCAAATAATAGGAATCTATATGTATAGGGAGAWTTGGTTGAAACCAAAGCAATTTAAATTCTAGAATTATGATAAACCAAACAAATCGAATTTCGTATGCACTTATTATCGCTATTGTACCAGATTTTATTTATTTTATTCGTTTTTTATTGGTTTATTTTATTGGTGTTTTATTGCACTTATTATCACTTTAATTGATATACCTGACGATATACTTTTGCAAACTCCAGGCGATCATGTTGCTGCTATTGTTGAGAGCACTTACCCATCTCTTTTACAAAACTTTGGCCATCACTTATTCTTCAAAAAAAGAGCTATTCTTGCACCAACTAATAGTATTGTTGAGACAGTGAATTAATACATGATGTCGATTCTTACAGGTGATGAACATATGTAAATGGAGAAGTTCAGCATCAAGTGTACTCGACAGATTTTCTAAACACGATAAAGTGCTCCAGAATCCCCAATCATATTCTGAAGTTAAAAGTTGGAGTTTCGGTTATGTTGATTAGAAACATGAATCAAGCTCCAGGGTTGTGCAATGGTACTAGATTAGTTGTTACGCAACTTGGAGATCGCATTATTGAAGCAAAGATTTTGTCAAGAACTAATGTTGGTATGAAGCGAAGGTTTACATTCCACGAATGGCATTGACCCCTTCGGATAGTAGGGTCCCGTTCAAATTTCAAAGGAGACAGTTTTCCCTCATTGTTTTTTCGCAATGACTATAAATAAGAGTTAGAGTCAAACTCTTTCTAATGTGGGTTTCTATTTGCCAAGATCAGTTTCTAGCCACGGTCAACTCTATGTCGCAGTCTCTCGGGTTAAGAGTCGTAAAGGATTAAAAATCCTAAGTTGTGACGACGATGATAATATTGTTAATAAGACTGCAAATGTTGTTTACAAAGAGGTTTTCCAAAATCTCAAGTAAACGATTTTAAAAGTTGTATTATTTAATATGATTTAATATTTATTTTTTTCGTTCTTTTTATATATTTTTGTTCGATGTGCCCGCGTAAACGCGGGTTTTTGAATTAGTGTTTTATTATAAGGACCTAGAGTCCCTTTTTATAAGTATAAAATTAAAATTTCGAAGTAGGATGATCATTCCTATAATATATAATTAAGGTAATTAAGTTACAACAAAACCCCTGTCTCCTCAACCCTCATCCTCGGGC
>BMAC01000795.1:135724-160539 GCA_014905375.1 Phtheirospermum japonicum | reverse complement strand
GCCCGAGGATGAGGGTTGAGGAGACAGGGGTTTTGTTGTAATTACCTTAATTATATATTATAGGATGATCATCCTGCTTCGAAATTTTAATTTTATACGTATAAAAAGGGACTCTAGGTCCTTATAATAAAATACTAATCTGTGACTTTCCACATCATGCTTTGCTTGTTTAGAGGGTGTTTGGCTGAGCTTACAAACTCTTTAATTTTGTTTGGTAATTTCTTTAAAAAGTGCTTATAGATGCGAAAATAAGCTCTTGAAGAGCTTATAAGCTCCTAAAAAATAAGTACCTCCACCCCGCCTTACTTTTAGCACCTTATAAGCTCCTTTATTTTGAACATGCAAAAACAGCTTACAAGCTTAAACTTCTATTTTTATCCGAACACTTAAAACAAATCCAACAGCTTACCGACCCCCAAAACATCTTATAAGATGTATGAGCTTATAAGAGCTTTTAAATAAGCTTAGCCAAACACCCTCTTAGTCCTGTGGCTCCACCAGATTCTCACTATAGTTTTACTTCCTATGGCAGGAAGGCGAGGACAAGAAGAAACTCAATTCTTTATTAGGCCTTTATGTCTTGCAGATCATGATGGGCAATTCTTGTGAGAGTGAAATTCTAGTTTTTGATGTCTGAAGCTTTGTAGGGAGATTATTTCAATCATCATTGTGATAGTCAATCGTCCCTTGATGTGCAGGCTCTTGTTTCTGTTGGAATCTCAAGTGACGTGTCAATATGTCTTCCTGTGGTCCTGGAGTTGTCTGACTCCCTTCTATATTGTGAATTGTCTTATATCGGTTTGATAACAGGGCTTGAGGTTGATATGAGATTAAAATTAGCTTTTGGAGGTAAGTTTTGTTACTTGCCATTTTTATGGTGGTTTGCCTGCGTAACCGGTGGAGAGATCAATACATTTGAAGAGACAATTGATTTGCTATCCTTTTTTTCTTTTTTAAAACTACAGATGATACAGTAGATGACATGAATTGCTTTTCTAAAGTAAAGCTTGGAGCAGCACTTGCAGGTTCGTAATCAACAACCTGCTAGTCGTAGTTAGTGATGTGATGCAAGTATTAAGCTGATCAAATTTATTTTTACCCTTGCAATAATTTACAATTATTTGGGGTTACAAGGCTAGTGAAGTTGCTGTAGCTGCCAAAGCTGATCTGCCTGCTGTCATTACAGAGCTTCAAAGTAACTTGACTAAAAGATGGGAATCAATAGGCATGTTGAGGTACATATTCTCCTGTCCCAATCTGTCATGGGATTTGAAGGAGCACGGTATGAGATTCCTTCTATGCATCATGGATGGCATTGTATCACACTCAGATGATGAACATGTGGACTACTCCATGCATTTGTCAACTCTGTATTCCAGTTTGCGGGTAAGCCGTCACCGTTTTGTAATGTCTTTACTTACCTGGATTTTGAATTTGCATTATATAATAATTGAATTACTTGTCACTCTTAGGCTATTCAGATGGTCATCATGTTTGCCTCAGATTCTGTACTAAGGAAGAATGCATTTAGCACATTAAAAAAGGTAAAGTTCTTGGTGCTCGCCGCTTTTAATTTGCGAGTATACTCTTGTCAGCATGGAAATTACTGCACTGGTTTATTCAAATTTCATAGTTGCAACAACTTTGAAACACATCAAAACTCCCCTAAAATAATTTGTATTAATGTCTTGAGTTCTGAATATTATGTGCGATGTTTTTTTTTCTTCCATTGCAACAAGGATATTGAAGATAGTGTAAATGATGGAATCAATGGGAAAATGAAAGAAGTGTACACTTTATGCACTTTCTCTTAAAATATATATATATATATATATATATATATATATATATATATATATATATAATCCAAGCTATCATATGAAGCATTGATGTCATTGCCACATAACTTGGAGAAGGCCCTCTCACCCAATTTTGTGAGAATGTATTGTGTAATTATTTTGATAATAATAGTTCTTTTCTTTCAATGCAGCTACGAGCTTCCTAATAATTATGCGCTCTTAACGAAGGTGTTGCTTCACTTAGCTCTTGGACATAAATTATTTTTTGCTCTTAATAACACATACTAACTATGTAAACCCTACAACTACCAAAAAGATTACGAGATGATCCTTGCCCATATATGCTAGCTATTTGGGATGAAGGTAATAAGTTTCTTGAAAAAGAACTTTGACATTCATTCATCCCATATTGAGGTTTATAATTTAATAGCATTTCACAATCCACTTTTACTTTGGAAGTTGTGGATTTTTTTTATATATAGAGAGAGAGAAATGGGTGGTGTTTGTACTTGTACACACATGTGGGTTATGATGTCAAGCATCAAAAACCTAACGTATTTATACTTTGCAACTCTCAGGAGAAGTAGATGAGGAAGATGATATTATGTATGGGACATTTTTGGTGAGTGATTCTTCACTTTACTCAAGTGACATGGAACTAAACTACTTACGGAGATATTATTTAGGCCTATTCATAAAAAATACCCAATTTGGAAAAGCAAAATTCTTTTACACCCATAGATGAACAAAAGATGTTTTATACCCATTGTTGAGGTGAAAATGACTAAAATATCCTTACTTATGAAATAAGAAAAAATGCTTTAAAAACTCTAGATATTTGAAAATACTACTAAGACCCCAAAAACTTTTATAAATGCACACTTTACCCCAAATTTATATGAAAATATTGCTCGGGACACCCCAAAAATTCGTAAATGCTACTAGGACCCCCGAAAATTTTACAAATTTACGCTTCACCCCAAAATTATATTTTAAAATACCCTAATTTTAAAATATGTCAAAGTTTATCGGCTGCAAACCTGACATGACCTACCGTGATATGATAATACCTCTGAATATAGTCCATGGTCTAAGTAGGTTTAACAATACCACGAATGAAGACATATATTTAATTACAATTTTACAAATTCCCCGAAAGTTGTGTTATTTCATAAAATGGTATCAGAACCTAGGTTTATTAAGAACTAAAATAAGAAAATTTATTATAATTATATAATTAACCTTTGGAGAGGAGATTTATCTCTAAATAAGAATGCGAACGAGTGTTCGAGATGTATACATTTCAGGCGATATTTCCAAATATTGCAAATGTACGAGTTAGAACACAAAGACAATTTAGCATATTGGGATAATCAGTATGTTGAACAAGAACTCGCAGGAGTCGATAGGGAATCCTTGAGACAATGCGACAAATAAAAAACATATCATTTGAGTTACCTTTGGGTAAACCAGATGCTGAAGACGGATCTTATGAACCATCGGGATGCAGCTCATGAATCCCATCAATAGATCCACCTGCAGCGAGGTATCCGATTCCTCTAAAAATTTTAGAGAAATCCAGAGCATGATACAAGACATTGACCACCAGATCCAGGTGAAGATGAAGGAGGTGATTGATCATCAAAAGGAAACACGAGAAATTCTAATTGATGTTCAAAAATAAGTCAAATCCCTTGAGGCCAAATCAGTGTACGAAATAGTGATACATTTTTTTTTTGCTTTTTCTTCTTTTTTCTAAAGTTTTTTATAACAAAGATTATCAAAATAAATGGTTCAATTTCAAAAAATTGAAATCTACGTTGTGTTTTATTTACAAAAAAAATAAAAATAAAAATCAACGAAACAAAGATTTGTAATATATATATATATATATATATATATATATATATATATATATATATATATATATATATATAACCCTTGTTTTATTTGCAAAGAAGAAATAAAATAAAATAAATCTGTAAAAAAAATTAACAAAAGAAATATTTTATTAAGAAAAAATCAACAAAACAAATGTGCACATGCTGGGGGTTTGAACCCTGTGGGTTAATTACAAACCAAACCAAAGTAACAAAACCAACTCACAATTCTTAAATCTTCGAAATATTAGGACCTAGTACATATAAATTATTTATTTTGGGGGTACAGCTGTACCCCCTTGAATCAATCCGCCCCTGGCTCAAATGAACCTGCAAGCATAAGTAGGTCCATGCATTCACATACTGATTTGCATACACCAAATTGTTATCATCTTCACATAGTATAAACGTAAATTACCTGTCAAATAAGAAAAACATGAGATTATAGCCAAGGATATTCTCCATCACTGGTTCTGGAAGAATTCTAGCACAAAATATTTGTCAAAACTAAGAAAACTCATAATGGTTTAAATATATTTATACTACTCTTTAAAGAAATATAAGAATATTACAATAAAACTTTAATTGGACTAAAACACCCTTTAATGGTAACATTTTTAATGGTCAAAAGTAACTACAGTTTTGCATAATTATTAGAGGAATGCCAATGGATTGGATAATTGGTTAACAGTAAAGTGAAAAGGTAGAAAAAGACCTCCAATCTGTGAACACTTTACTTTCTCGTACAAAACTGATCTTACATTTATATCTTTCTCGATGAAATTGGTTTAAACAAGTACAGGGAGTTGAGGTAACTTACATTTCAATCGCAGCAGGGTAGTTTTGATGACAATTAATCTTTATTGCTCCTATTTGATTGTGTTCTAATTAATTTTGGAATTGAAGCCTTGCAAGCCTATAAATGGTTGCTTTTGTGAGTTTGCTAAGAGTGATCGTTGGAAGCTGGATAAATAGCTATATTTGATTACTGCATCAATATTTGTCTCTTTGTCGGATTTTTTTATTTTATTTTATGTTCATCTTTGCTATTATAGTTTCTCTTGTTTTGAAATCAGCAAACATGTTAACTAAATACTCAAAGCTCAAGGTTAAATATCCAGCATAAGCAATGCGTCAAGAAAAGTGAACTGCAATTTTTTTGTAGACCTTTCAACTTTCCTGTTGGCAGCAAAATATGAATACTTATAAAACCGTATTAGTATAGATTTTCTTGCATGGCATTGTTGTCATGTTAATCATGATTTGGTAGGTCAACACTTTTCCAATTCCTCGACTGTAAAGCTCCCAAAGAATAGATATCAACTCATTTAATTTGATGGCACCAGAGTCGTACATTGGGATTAAGACTTGATGTTAAAATAGTGGGTGCCTTGGAGTCGATAAATTCACGCCCTCTTGTCAAAGTCTTTTTATCCTCGGAACCTTTTCCACAATAATGCAAGTGATCATATTCCACAATGTTAATCTAAAATCAATAGAAAAGAAACTAAAAACAATAATAATAAACAAAATATTACTTATTAGGCCTATAATTCTGACCATTTTTTGTTTCCTTCTGACAATTTTATATGTTTCCGGTAGACCGGAAGCACCAAAGGATGCCGACGCTCTCTTAGCTCGAATGATGATAGCGTCAGGAACCGACCCCTATATCGGGGGAGAAATTAGAGGTATTGTCATATTTTAATTGTTTATTGATTGCATACTCGATATTCATAAGTTTGTTCGTAAGTTTGTCTAGATAATTCAAATAACATGATTTCAATAGGGTATGCATAAGAAGGAAAATTTAATTACATAATATTAAATGTATTAACCCTATTTTTTTGGCACTCCAATGGTGGTTTATCTTTGTGAGTCAAATGGAGTATTATTTATTGCGGCTTTTCTTATTTATAATTTAATGACTTTGCAACAGAATTCTATAAGAGCATCTCCAACGCAACAATGTTGAAAGTGAAAAAATTGTCACATTAAATGCTTGACATTGTCAAGAACAATGTTAAATTCTAAACATTACTTTTGACAAACAATGTTAAATTCTAAACATTACTCTTGACAATGTCTACACTTAATGTTAAATATATCATCCAATTATATTATTTCTCTCTATGTTTTTTCTAAAAATAAATAAAATAAATTATCAAATATATAACATTAACATTAATGCATTGAAAAACTTTTTTATAAAATGTCAATGTTGTTTGCCACATAAATTCAGTTAACATTATTGAATTGTAGATGTTCTAAAATTATAGAATTTAGTATGAAATTTAGTATTTAGAGTGGAATTATATTAAATTATTTAAGGTATTGATCATATACTCCAGTAGGGAAACTTCATTTCTCAAGTAGTCTAACTTAATTTATTCCATCTTAATTAGTTCAATAACTACATAAAAGACTGCTTTACCCTTAATATTTTTTTCTTTCAAATTTAATTTGTCCATTGCGATGCATCTAGATTGTTTAGTATGAAATTCTCAGTATCGTATGAAATCCACTTTGGAATAGAAATTCCCAACTTTGGGATTTCATAATATGTTGGGAATTCCAATTATTAGTAATTCCATACTACTGACACGTAAATATTGAATACATATATTTTATTCGAAAATTTTGAAAATGTGATAAAATAGCGATAAAATTATTTTTAAAAGAACAACGAGATTTTGAATGTGAATAGATATGTCATGGAAATGTATTGATTAAAATTGATTTAATATAGATATAATAAAATAATGATTGACAATTATAGCTATGTGAATTGGGGAATGTTGAGATTTTTAGGAAAATGTGCATTAATGATTAGTAATATGATGATTTTTAATTTAAAAACGAGTCGAATTGATTGGTGGGAAAAAGTGAGAGTTATTGAATAGAATAATTTTCTAATCACAAACTACTTATAATTTCATAGCAGCACATTCCATACCATTTATAACACATACTCCCATCATTTTAATTAAACATTGAAATACCAGTCCTAAAAGAACCCAACCTTTGAACACGCTGTTTATATTTATTAAAGTTAAAAGGCAGCACTCTGCAAACTTCCACATGTTTATATTTATTAAAGTTAAAAGGCAGCACTCTCCAGACATTCGCATTTTTTATGATCGAACAATTTTTATGAAAATCCTATGAAAAAAGTTGTAGCAAATTGAAACAAAAAGGTGGAACTTAGTTAGTTATTGAGGGCACAACTGACGATTGCTTTTAATTTTGGATTGAATAGTATGTATTTAGTTTATATGACTCAGCTTATTTGCTTAATTAAATGGAAACGAGTGATTATATTTACAATTTCCCCTCATTCTAATAACTTTTCTTCATTACAGTACAGTATTTTCATCGGAAGAGAAGGCGTAGGGGTTCTTTGATCGACAGACTAGACCATCATGATCCAAATGATCCAATTTATGAAGACATGCTTTTCGGTGAGAAAAGCATGTTTGTGATCATTTCGAAGAATGCTGAAAAGATTTTATGTCCACGCGACTTGGAAGTCCATCTGCAAAATTATGTTCTTTTTTTCTCAATCAAAAGAATACTTGGACTGAGTTGAGAAAAAAAGAACATATTTGGCAGATGGACTTTCAAGTCGTGTGGACTTAAAATCTTTTCAACATTCTTCGAAATGATCACAAACATGCTTTTCTCATCGAAAAACATGCCTTCATAAATTGGATCATGATAGTCTAGTCTGTCGATCAAAGAACCCATACGCATACAGTGAAAACTCGCCTTCTCTTCCGATGAAAAGAAAAGTTATTAGAATGAGGAGAAATTGTAAATATAATCACTCATTTTCCATTTAATTAAGCAAATAAGCTGAGTCACATAAACTAAATACATACCATACAAAAAATTGTCTTGGTGGGAGGATTGAAAAATCATAGAAAATGTGAGTGTTGTGATCTTTGGAAAAAGGGGTGGCGACGGCGGATGGGATTAGGGCTGGTATTTCCAAGATCAATGTGTAATTACAATGATTGGAGTATGTGTTATAAATAGTATGAAAAGTGTTATAAATAGTATGAATATAAATAGTATGAAAAGTGTTATAAAAAGTATGAAATCTGGTTATTAAGTAGTGTGTGATTAGTAAAGCATTTAGGCAAATACACTATTCAATCACTCTCACTTTTACCCCATCAATCAATTCAACTCGTTTTTAAATTAAATCATCAGATTACTATTCATTAATATTCATTAATGCACAATTTCCCATAAATTTCAACATTCACGTAACTATAATTGTCAATCATTGTTTTACTATATCTATTAAATCAATTTTATTCGATACATTTTCATGAAATTTCTATTCACATTCAAAATCTCTTTCTTCTTTTAAAAACAATTTCATCCCTATTTTCTCACATTTTCAAAATCTTTGAATAAAATATATGTATTCAATATTCACGTTTTTGTTTGATTTTCTCCATGTTCTTCATTTTGTCAAATTATTCAAACTTTGGTTCCTATGAAATTAGATTCACCACATTTATCATTTCAATAAATGATTAGTAAGTCATTTTACATGTTATTAAATTGCTATGCAACCGTCAATATCAGTAGTATGGAATTAATAAAGATTGGAATTTCCCAACATCAGTATGAAATACCCAATGTTCTATTCAAATTCCTTAAAGTGAATAGCTGTGGATTTCATACAGTCCAACGATACTGATACTAGACAGTCCAGATGCATCGATAGAGACAATAGATGGATTAAATTTAAAAACAAAAAATTGAAAAAAAATTATTAAGGGTAAAGCTTTTATGTAGTGGTTAAACTAATTAAGATGGAATAAATTAAGTTAGACTACTTGACAAATGAAATTTCTCTATTGGAGTATATGGTCAATACCTCAAATAATTTAACATGATCACACTCTAAATACTAAATCTCATACTGAATTGTATAATCTTAGAACATCTCCAATGCAATAATGTTAACTGAATTTATATTGTAAATAACATTAACATTTTATAAAAAAGTTTTTCACTGCATTAATTTTAATATATGTGATAATTTATTTTATTTATTTTTATAAAAAACATAGACAGATAAATAATATAATTTGATGATATATAGTATAGACATTGTCAAGAGTAATGTCTAGAATTTAACATTGCTCTTGACAATGTCAAGCATTTAATGTGACACATAATAATTTTTTTTCCATCGTTACATTGAAGATGCTCTTATAGAATTCTGTTGCACAGTCATTAAATTATAAATAAAAAAAGCCGCAATAAATTATACTCCCTTCTCACAAAGATAAACCATGTTATTATTTTAGGAATGCCAAAAAATAGGGTTGTTACTACATACATTTAATATGTAATTAAATTTTCGTTCTTATGCATACCCCTATTTAATTATATTGAAATCACGTTATTTCAATTACCTAGACAAACTTATGAACAAACTTACGAATATCGAGTATGTAATCAATAAACAATTAAAAATATGACAATACCTCTAATTTCTCCTCCCCCATCCCTTCTCCTCCCCCATCCCTAGGGCTTGGATCCCAATGCTATCATCATTCGCGCTAAAATGGTAGAATTATAGGCCTAAGAAGTAATATTTTGTTTATTATTATTGTTTTTAGTTTCTTTTCTTTTTTAAATCTTCTCTTCTCTATTGACTTTAGATTAACATGATTTAAGGAAACGTAAAACAAAACAAAAACCTATGAACTTACCGGAGGAGCTCGTATAAAATAGGACCGCTTCCTGAGCCACTTCCAAACACAACTTTTGTGATTTGTTTAGGCTTAGGCTCAACTTCGCCCACAACGATAAAAATATCA
This sequence comes from Phtheirospermum japonicum, assembly GCA_014905375.1. Lineage (NCBI taxonomy): Eukaryota > Viridiplantae > Streptophyta > Magnoliopsida > Lamiales > Orobanchaceae > Phtheirospermum > Phtheirospermum japonicum. The sequence continues at coordinate 151,014 of BMAC01000795.1, read as the reverse complement.
TATGACTACAAGGAAAAAAAGAAATGGTCAAATTTAGTACAAGATATGGTTGACTTTTATTTTAAACAGCAAAAATAGATAGGTCCCAAAATAATTGTCAATATAAAAAGATTTCACACAAAATAAAAAATCTTACAAAATAAACATTAGATTAGAAAAAATAAATAAAGGTAGTTTGGGAAGTTCTAGCCCAAAAGTGTTTTGAATCGTTAAACCGAATATAAAACTTATCTTATAATAATACATTCTAAAAATTTTGGATTTGGTCCCAAACAGATTCTATGAACGTATCAAACTTTAATCCTATTGCTATCATCTCTCAATCTTTTCAAATTTTCAAAATAATGGCCAATCAAAGAATTAAAGAAAAGGGATTAATATTTCTTTCTTAATCGAAGTAGGCCGCTCTCATGGTACCACAATACTATGGCAACGAATTTCCGATTCCCACATATTTGTTGGCGTAGATTCACGATACGTCAGAATATAGGTAATTTTAAAATGTGTTCATTTTTATGTTCTAGTCTAGACTTAAATCATTCTTTTTATAATGTTTGTTTATATAATGTTTTGTCTTTATCTCCAAATCAAATAAGAAAATATCACTCCATAGATGCAATCAAATATATCGATAACATCCGGGGGTGTTTATAACATTTGCCGGAGATTCTGTCATGTGCGGGAATATGTTTCAGTATGTTCTATGAACAGGCTCTTTGAGATTGTCAACCTAGTTATAGAGTATTTTATGAATAATCTTAGGATCCGAAAAACTAATGTGCATCCACTATTCATCTATGTTCGTGGATTCCTAGTCGACATGTACCTTTTTTTAAACAAGTTTTTTTTGAAACACATTTCTGTTTAAACAAATATATTATCTTAAGGGTTTAGTTTTCACACAAACATTAATCTAAAACATGTTTAAACTATGAATACATACTACAAGAAAAAATGAAGAAATAAAAACCAGAATCCGCAAATCTCTCGATCCCTCGTAGAGTTGTCGTAGCCTATTCTTTTCGTGGACTTGAATTGTTCTCTTCACTAGGCTCTAGGTCTCAGAAATATGAATCCTCCAATCACGTTGTGTGCACGATCGCGTTTCTACATCTCTCCATGCATCAACTTCCTCATTTCACAATCTCTTACAAAACGACCAACAACAATATATCTTCCAAAATTCATAATATTAACTCCCAAGAGTGATAAATACACTTTTAACATAATATAACTCTTACAATATGCTCGTAGTAAGTGTAGAATCACATTATAATAATTAACTAGATCAGATAATAACTAAATAGTATCTATTTTTGTTTAAATATATTTATTGCTCAGACCATTAGGTTTGTCCTTATTAAAGTTCATCACTACGGAAATCAGTAGTCAAAGAGGTGAAAGTGAGATTTATGCCACTAACATGTGATACGGAAAGATTTGCGCAGATGATTACATTTGTTGAGGAGGAGATGAGGAAACAAAAACAGTCACGTTCCCTTGCTCGTACTTGTGGCCATGCGATAAACTACTTCATTATGAATCTAATACCTTTTTAATAATTCTATTGTTAAGTCGTGTGTTCATGGATCGAATACAAAAAGGTATGTGTTTTGAGTTTTTAAACGCAAAATTATATTTTTGTTTTGAATTTGACGATTGTGAATTTTCTTTGTAGAGATATGATGTCCTAGCAGTGGACTGGAATATCGTATCTCCACAAAGAAAATTCAAAATAGTCAAATTCAAAACATGAATATAATTTTGTGTTTAAGAACTCAAAACACATACCTTTTTGTCTTCGACCCATGAACACACGTAAACTACTGACTTAAAATAGAATTATTAAATTGTATTTGATTCATAATTAAGTAGTTGACGAGCAAGGGAACCGACCCATGAACACACGTAAACTACTGACTTAAAATAGAATTATTAAATTGTATTTGATTCATAATTAAGTAGTTGACGAGCAAGGGAACGTGGCTGCTTTTGTTTCCTCATCATCTCCGAAAATCTTTCCATATCTCATTTTAGAATTGCATAAATCTCACTTTCACCCCTGATCTAGTTAATTATTAGAATGTGATTATAATATACTATGAGCATATTGTAAGAGTTATATTATGTTAAAAGTGTATTTATCACACTCTTGAATGTTAATATTATGAGCATATTGTAAGAATGTTAAAAGTGTAATTATCAAGCTGTTCAACGTTAATATTATGAGTTTTGGAAGATATATTGATGTTGCTCGTAGGAGATTGTGAAATGAAAGCGCACTGCGTCGTGACAACAACACTTTTTTGGCAAATTTCAACTTTCTTGATATTGGCTTGGAAATGACTTGTGGTCGTCCAAATCCACAAAAAGAATAGACTACGACAACTATACGAGGGACCGACAACTCTACGAGAGATCGAGAGATTCACGGATTCTAGTTCTTATTTCTTCATCTTTTCTTGTAGTACGTATTCATAGGTTAAACATGTTTTAAATTAATGTCTATGTGTAAGCCTAAACCCTTGATTCTGCGATATTAGAGTAAGATAATATATTTGTTTTAAACATGAATGTTTGTGTCTTTAAAAAAAATTAAAAAAAAAGGTATCGATCGACTAGAGATCCACGAACATAGGTGAATAGTGGAAAACATTGGTTTTTCGGATCCCTATAATTATTCATAAAATATTCCGCAACTAGGTTGGCAATCTCAAAAAACCTGCCATCATCCTTATTGGTTCATATAAGCTCGTACGTACTGAAACATCTCGCACATGCCAAAATCTCCGGCAAATGTTATAAACATCCCCGGGATGTTATCGATATATTTGATTGCATATTCTATGTGGAGAGTCATATTTTTTATGTAATTTGGAACTAAAGACAAAACATTATAAAAAGAATGATTTAAGACTGAACTAGAACATAAAAATCAACACACTTTTAAACTACATATCCATGTTCTGACGAATCGTGAATCCACGCCAACAAATATGATCGAAAACTCGTTGCCATAGTATTTTGGTACCATGAGAGCAACCTACTTCGAATAAGGAGAGAGAATTAAGTCTAATTAAAAGAAATCACATATAAGTTAATCCTTTTTGTTTGATTCTTTCTCATCTTAATTGGCTAGTATTTTGAAAAGTGTTTGAAAAAAGCGAGAGAGAACTTAAAAATATACAACAATAGGATTACAGTTTGACTACGTGAATAAACAGTATGGGAATGTGGGATTCACATAAAATAAGCTAGAAAAACAAGACTAGATACGTTCATAGAATCTGTTTCGAATTGTGGTCACCAATAGATCTGAAGTCAATTTCAACGAATTAACAAAATTTAATTAGAGATTTATTATTGATTGGGGTGGTGGATGATGAATAGGGCTTCGAAGCGAGAAGCAATGGCCGATCTGTCGATGGAGAGAGAAGAGGGCCAATCTGCGATGAAGAGAGAAGAGGGCCGATCTGCGATGACATTTGCTTTGTTATTGTTATTATTTTGTATTAATAATAAATGAGTGGTATGGGCAGGCGGGTTCAAGTTAGAGTGGGTCAAATAATAGGATTTGGTAAAATGTGGTCTCATTCTATGGGACCGGTCTCACCCAAGACCTACTCTTTCATAAAACTCCTTTCGAGCCATTTTTTTCAACATCAATTAATTCACGATCAGTGACAGGTTTACGAAAAAGAGGGGTGCGATGTTGGCTGCCAATTTCTGAATCATCCACAATATTGTCTTCGTTACGTGCAAGACAAGTTGTTGGACTATGTTGCGTCGAAGGAGAAACCTTATTCGAAAACCCATGTCCACCTGATCAACATAACCCTTACTTGAAGAAGTTGTTGAAGTCAGTTCCTCATAAAGCACAAGCTGTCGAGAGGTGCCACAAACAATCTCAGCCGATCTGCAAATGATCAATTGGTTCTTCCTACAAAGTTGCGCAGTTATGTGCTCACCATTGTCTGAGCCACTATTAGAAGGCTCATAAGCGATACGGTAGTCTTTCCCTTCCAAACCGGATAAGCGATACGGTAGTCTTTCCCTTCCAAACCGGACTGATTAACAAGAGTAGCATTGACTTTAGGAGCCGCGTTCATGGGGGCGAGAGATAACGGCTCGGACCTCGAAGTAGGCTCCAAGGTAGGAAATGTCGAAGGACCCGTGCAGGCTTCAGTTTGTAATACTTGAAATGTGTTAAAAGTCGTCAGAGAAGGATTAGTAGGCTCGAGTGTCAGGCAGGAATGCATACAATTACGGAACTGATGCTCAACAAGCAGAAGTTAGTGACTTTCATTTCAGCGATCGTAAGGGGCTTCGATCCTTTCGGTTGGAGTAGTCGGCCGATGAGAGAACCATGTAACGAGACCCGGGATTGGTAAAGATTTCCATCGATCGTTACCGAATAAAACTCGTCCTTTTTAACGGGGAGTCTGAGTCACCGAAGAAGGGTGGAGGGCTGATGGGCCGCTGGGCCTAGGAGGTGGGTCGAAGGCATGGGGTCTGAAATGGCCAAATCATGAAAGGCAGCAAAATGGGATGCTTTGCTGGAGATGGGCCAGGGCCCAGCGTAGGGAAAAGGCTGGGTTGGGCCAACATTAATGGGAGTAAGGGACTTTGGCCCCAAAAGGAGCGTCTGGTGGGCCACAAGGTACTGACATGGGCCAAAGCGTGGGAGCGTAGAAATAGGACCAGAGTTGACCAAAAAGGACGTCGCCATCTTGCCAGCCGTAAAAGCAGGATTTATCGCAAGAGAATCCCCAGAAGTTATACAAGAATAGCTAGGCATTGCGGAGAATCCCCAGAAGTTATACAAGAATAGCTAGGCATCGCGGTTAACGTTGGATGCAAAAAGGAGTGACCCTGAAAATTTGAAACCGACGCAGGGAGAAACCCTTAACGTGAGCGAAACCCGACTAGAACCCGACTGACAGTGATTCTGGGAAACAGCCGGCGTTGGGCTGGGTTGGGCCGTCATCCAAGGGAGAGAAACCTAGACACCGTTGGAGAAGCCGCCGAACGGGATTATGGCGACACCGCGGCGGATAGAGGGACAAGGAGCGGAGCTCAGAAGGTCGGAGGAGCGACGGTGATCGAAGAAGCGCCAGGAGCGCAGAGGGGAAAACCTTTCATACCAAGCAACTGGGCCGGCAAAGAGCCAAACGAAATGGCAGGAGCGGTTCCGACGGTGACAGGAGAGGCGGAGCAGGAGCGGTTCCGACGGTGATAGGAGAGCAACAAGTGATAAAATCGAACGTTGGTAAAGAGACCATCGGTGGCTGTGGTGGCTGTCGAGTTTGCAGAACCGATCCCAAGAGCGGCCGGGAAGGGGGAAATGAGGGAAACAAACTCGGGGACACCTCCAGGTTGGCCGAAAGAGGTTGTTGTGGCTGCAGTTGACTGGGCAAGGCTGCCACAACATGTGATTGGCCGGCAACGTCGAAAATCGGCAGCGTTAAGCAGAGCGTATGACGGCGAGAAACAAGCATCTTAAACGGGAAGAAACGGAGGTTGCAGAGACGCCAAGCGCAAGTCCTTCTAGATGGCCTGAAGAGGCGGCTGTGCGTGAAGATGATTCAGCGGGGAAGCCGTGATGGGCGGTTGAACGGAGCTGCATGAAGCTAGACTCGGAAGTATGAAGCTAGACTCGGAAGTGGACTCGGAAGTGGTCTGAGCTGCTGTGAAACCGATCGCATGGTGGCAAGAATTCGATGAGCAGGGCCGAGAGGGGTGGGTTGCAGTCGCGTGTGTTAAACAGAGCTCTCTGGGGCAGCCATGGCGGAGAGGTGTGGAGGGGCAACCGTGTCGTGTTGTAAGAACGCAAGCAAAGCGGTAGCATTTGGCCGGCGGCTTGAAGACGCCGTGGGCTCGGCGGGGGATCGTTTTGGTCAAAAAAAATTAGGGGAGGGGAAGGAGCGTTTCCTTCGTTTTTTCATGTCGTTGACCCACTTATTGTATAGCGAAAATAGTTTGAATTGTATAATCTTATTCAATGCTCCAGTAATTTATTTTATTTCAAAATAACCAAATGTTGTTTTAATCTCTAATATTAGCATATATAAATAATGATCAAGAAACTCTCAACCCAATATATTCATTTTTATCATACTTACTCGAAGAAACACAATTTCACAGCTCATGTCTAAAAGATTATTAAGATTTAGGTCGTTGTAGTTCCTTAAGAACCAAAACGTTATCACATCATATTTAAGATAAGTTGTTGCTCCTAACGTATCATAACCAATTGTAATATTCTAGAAAAATATTATATAATTATCTTGCAATTTCATATTTTTATAGAATATTGATAATGAAATAAGCAGTGTAGTTATAGTAATATTTGATATAGAAGATAATTCACATAATTCTATCTTCTTTTGCCATTTATAACATACCTCTTATTGTGCCACCGGTATAGGGATCTTCTATTGCCGCTTCTAGCATTTCTCTTATCATGTTGTTGGGGTCTGAAATAGTCTCTCTACCCTCTACTCAAACAAAAAGGAAAGTGAGGAAACAAGTGCGAAATAAGGAACAACACTCACATCTTGGAGGATAAAGTGGCCATACAAGTTTGAATCAAAGGCTCAATATCTGTTGAGCCAAATACAAACTTATGGGATATATGCTCCAAATGTTCGAAAGCAATCCTAGAGGCCACTTCATATCCTTCTGCAATCCAGATAGGATGAATCCCACGTTCCAGAAGTTTCTCAGCTTGTTCTAGAAGCGCACCAAGCCATAACAACAACTCCAGTTGTTCCATCACCGATTTCATAGTCTTGACTCCGGGACAACTCGACCATGAGCTTAGCAATCTGGTTGTCAACATCCATCTGCTCCAGGATTGTAGCACCATCATTCACTGAAAGGGGAAAAAACATAAATAACTTGTACATGTAACAGAGAACACTTACAGCACTATTACTTTCGCTTTTACAGACAAAAAAACACGGATCTCACAAAATCCAAGGCCAGTGATATTATTAAACATCAATTTTCTCGATAATTCATCAATATGCCAGCACGAAACCAGTATTAGTATCTTTTTTAATCTTCTTCAGCTAATCGAAGCTAGTCGAGGCAATAACTAGATGCTGCATTTAAAGCAGAGTAAATCTGGGAGCTAACCATATTCTAAATACCTAAATAACATTTCTGCAAATACAATCAACTCGAAACCACGCAAAAATAACAAAACCTCGGATACGCTAATCGAAAACACACACATACACACACAGGAAGTAGGTGAGATTGCAGAGCTTACTTATGGTGATGTCACCGTCAGGGCTCTGAAGCATCTTATCCATGCCTTTCGGATAAAAAAGAGGTTCGGAGGATCCGAGCCACCGCTTTGCCAGCGGAGATATTTGCCTTCTGCGCATCGAGGCCGCGCAATCTGGTTTTTGATATGGTTACAAGGCTGGGCGTTGCCGGAGATGATGGAGTCGGAGGGGATTCGGGTGGAATTGGCGAAGAGGGGCTGATTAGGGTTAAAGATGGCGTTTTTGGTGAAAATGAAGGGAACCCCGGTTGGAAAAAAGAAGAGGAGCGTCACTTAACCAGGAAGCTGGAACGGGTTGGGCAGCAGAAATGGGTTGAGGGTTGGGCCGGATGGAACATATTAATTGTTGGGCTTTTGGGCTCAACAAATGGCATCAATTATCTAATTATGTATGGGCTTTTATCTAGTTGTTTATTTAACTTTGTTTTGCTATTAGGTCATTTTTTGTTGGGCTTTTGGGCTCAACAAATGGCATCAATTAAGAGAAAATGCCAATAAATGCTAAAAATTTTAAAGAAACCCCCTAATTTACTTATGGTTAATTGTTTTCCCATAAAAACAAATTTTGTTTCCTTTCTTACGTTTCTGTTAAATCTTTTCTCAATAATACGAAATCTTAGTTAACATTTATTTTTGGGATGTTTGGAATTTATTTAAGGTAATTTAATTATCTCTTGTTATTTATTTCTAACCATATAATTAAAATCTCTTAAAGTTAGCATTCATTTTATTCTTTCTCTCTAAACAACAACGATTTTTTCTTTTTTCTTTTTCTTTCTCTTTCGACTCCCTCCATTAAAGGTGCCCAAAACCAAGAAATTCAAGTAAGAAAAAAAAAAAGATGTTCTACAATCATATTTCAATTTCAAATTAACTAAGTTTCATCAATTTTCTTTTTTTCTTTTGCCTTCCGTGCATTAATTTGAAAGGATGCCCAAAACTAGAAATCCAAGTAAGAAAAAAAAATAGAACTAGATTCCAACAAGAGTGACGAAATTCAGATGGCTCAAGATTCAGTTGCCCGATCGTACAGTGAGTTTTACACTTTGAATTTGATTCAAACTTATTTAATGTTCAAATATGATTTTAAGGTATTTTCATTGAGTTAAAATCGGATTTGTTCGGGCCGAGTTCTCATCGTGGGGTTTTACTAGCTTTTTCCAGCGACTGGGATATGGCAGCGATGATGAGTTGGTTTCAGAAATTTCTTGCGATGACTTTGGTGGTGGTGGTGGTTCTTGCTGCTGATTATGGCGATAGAGATGGCTGGGGTTGATAGCAGTCGGGCTTTTTGAGAAGTTGGGTTGTAGGTTTACTTGTGTTAATTTTGTTTTTGTAATTTTTGGTTGATTATTGTGTGTAACTTATACGGATGAATAAACATATCGTGTATTTTACGAGATCTTCTGCTTGAGATGTCCATATATTTCATATTATTTGGTTTATTTTATGTTTATTTGTTGTATATGGGCCGTGCTAGTTGTACATCTTTGTTTTAAACTGTATAGTTGACTTGTAGGATCGTTTATATTCATATTTGATTTATGTGCAGTTTACACGATATTATGTTGATGTTGAATTTATAAGCATGTCAGGTCCTCATATTTTATTCGGATGATCTTTAGTTAATTTTTTGTTTATTCTTGTGCTTTTTTATTTTTCAAATAATTTTATAAAATGTTTGTTGTTTGGTTGATTTGTATTCTTAGTAATTGAATTTGGTTCATTTAAAGTTATAAATATAACAAACCAAATGATAAAAAATCATGGTATAAGATAGATATATGAAAATAAATTAAATATAAGTAAATAATATTCCAATAATAAATGTAATGAACATATATACTATTACGGTAATAATTAATTCTCAATTAGTATGATGAGTAAGATTTATAATAGAGTAATTAGGGATGATATCTAAGGATAATTAAATAAAACAAATATTATAATAGAATATTTATTCATTCAGGTTTTAAATCAGAAAAAATAAAATGAGAAATATATAATAAATAATTATATTTTCGTAAGTAATTACATTTTCGTAATCAGAAATAAATAATTATGTTTTCATTATAAATGAGAAAAAAAATAATTAAGATGATAATATATTTTTAAGGAAATATATTTTAGTCATAATTATGTTTAATTTAGAAGAACTATTTTAATCTTTATTTAAAGAAACTGTTGAATATTAATGACACAATAAATGAGGGTGAAATATATTTCCTTTTTTTTTTTTCGCTTATAATCTGCGCAATTTATGGTGGGGTTTTGAGTTGGTTAACGATCAGGTAAATATGGTATTATTTAAATGTTAGTTAGGTATATTTGGTAATTTGAAACAATAGTAATAAAAATGTAATTAGATCAACTAGAATATACAACCACTTCAATTTCTCATCAATTAATTAATTATATATGGGCTTTTATCTAGTTGTTTATTTAATTTTGTGTTGCTATTAGGTCATTTTGGTGTTAAATGGTCCCTCCTTATATGTATAAATAGGGGAGAAACAAATTGTAGAGACTATGAATGAAATTACATATTTTCTACCTACCTACTTTCCTTCCCTAATCAATCTTTCCTTCCTTCTCTTCATCTGATACAACTTCTTATTACATCAAGATTCAGCAAAATTACAGATAAAATATCAAAAATTTACAAAACTTAACAGTTTTCTGTTCCTACTCCCTTAGAATAATGAATGGTCGGCCATATTCATCAAAGGTCAACGCCATAGCTCCGGGTTATGATAAAAATGGTTCGGATCTATTTGTGGATCCGAACTTGAAATTGAAGTGCAGAGAATGAGAGTAGTGTGAGTTTTTTCATGAAGATCTGAGAAACGTTTGCCCTAGTAGAGGCAGTGTGGTAAAACGGTACCCATTTTGCGTCGTTTTAATAAGAGGGCTATTTATAATTCGATCCCTACAATACAACCTATTCGCACCACTGCACCGGTCAAATAAAACCTTTTGACATTTTGCCCGCTTAAATTAAAGGCTGAAAAGTTTTGTAGCAGGGGGGAACTGTGGGGGGAATTTTCTTTACTTTATATTTCTTTTCTATTATGTCGAATGGATTGATTTCTCTTTTACTCACGAATTAAAATATTTGTATTGTTATTTTTTTGATTGATTTTTATTTTTGAAAAATTATTTGTACTGTATTTTTTTGATTGATTTTTACTATTGAAATTTTCAGGATAGGAATTATTGATTATAATATTTTTTCTTTTTTCAATAAAAATTAAATAATACATTTTAAAAAATAAGATTGAAATTTTACTTATGATAATAAATTAATATATAAGACTAATACATTAAATATATCAACACTATTACAAACATTTGTCTGTATTGGAATCACGACATCTATTCCGCATGTGTAAAATTAATTCTAACATACTCTCAATAAAATTCTATAAATCTCACTTTATCATCATTTTTTTCTATTTTATATTCAAAAATTTTATCTTACTTTAATTTACTGTTGCATGTGTAAGACTAATTCTAATATACTCCCTATCACTATTAAAAATCATCTATTACGAATTATTATTTTATTGATTTGATTTTCGACCATTTCTATAACTATAGGATACTCCCCTTTCTCGAATTACTGCGTTTATCCGAGTGATCCACAAACGACAAAATTTCTCTTTTGCTTATTCCTATCCCGATTAGCCGAAATCAAAGCTCTTATTTTTTGTTGAGTAATAGTTCGAGTAAGTCTTTAATGGGTCATTCTATAAATCTCACTTCTTCATCAAATTCTTCTATTTTTCTTCGAACTTCTTATCTCACCTTAATTTATTGTTGACTCGCTGCAAAATATTTCATTTTTATGCTTATTACATATTTAATGTAAATAATGGGGAGCCAATTTTGATAAAAGACAAAATAAAAATAATAGGTAGCCGATTAATGGTGTTGACTTCCTAAAATGGTTAGGTAGTCATCATAAGAAGGATGCTAGAGATAGTTCAAGGCTTAAGACTAACTCCAACAGACTATCTAATAAACTCCCTAAATCTTAATCCTTTAGTCAATTCTCTCCATTTTTTTTAAAATTGTTGTCTCATTTTACTTTAACAGAGTTATTACTTGTACCATTTCCATATTTTAAGTACTTCTTATTCCAAATTTACTCCAACATACTCCCTATTCATAATATATTTCATCACATGTTTAATGAAAATAATGGGGAACCAATCTACATAAAAGAAAAAAGAAAATAATAGGGAGTCAATGTTGCTTTCTATTTATCGGGGTTGTAAATTAAAAAAAAAAAGAGAGAGAGAGAGAGAGAGTCTCTTTAAGTAATACAAATTTTTTTTTACACTCGTACGATGCATGTGACAGAAAGTTAAAATATAAAAATACAAATTATATTAATATTACTTTTATTATTATTTACTATGTGAACATATAAATCGACAGATAGATAGAGGTTGAGAGATATAATGAACAAGTTCACACTACATAAATTATAGATCGAATTCACACTATATACATGAATGCTAAGATTATACGTTACTGAATATTTCTTGTACACTACATTATTGGTCATATTTGATCCCGAATCGTCACCACCGCAAACTAATATTTTCAAACCCTTTCGATGGGTGACACGCGATACATAAATAAATCATAAATACATAAATAAATAAAATAAAATTAATATACAATAAACCTTGAGTTTAGAATTCTAAATGTATACATTATCGTATATATAATTAAAATTAATCTTTGTTGTAAAAAAAATTCAACCAATATAATAATCTAACTCTCAAGAACATCTATATATAGAAAACAAATACAACAATCAAACAATTTCAAATAGTTACGTTAATTTAATAACGTAACTTTTTTAAAATTAATTATATAATATCATAATCTAGATTTACAATTACACACAACTCATTCATAAAAATAATGAAAAAAGTAAATTAAATCTACCTGAATAGAAATTGAAATAAAATTCTCAAATATATACATTACCATATACATGATTTTAATTAAACACAATAGATTTAATAACATTACCAAATAATACATTTAATTTAACATAATATTAGAATAAGATATTATAATAATATTTTATTTTATTTAGAAATTAATAAAGTCTATACATGCATACACATATACATACATGCTCTCTTTATATACTTAAAAATAAATAAAATTATTAATTTAATATCATTCAATTCAAAATTATATAAAATATCCAAAATTATCATTCTAATATCTTATTTTAATTTGAAATTAATTACGTATATACATACATACATACATATATACATACATACATGCATGCATACATACACATATATATGCAGAAAAATAAATACTTATAATTTAAAGTAAGAAAACATAATATAATGTTATTCGATTGATAATTAATAAATAACTAAATTTGAAGAAGCAAAACAAAATAAAATACATATTCATATTAATCAAATATTATATTATATATAAAAAGTATTTAATTTATTTATTTTCAATAGATAATAGTTTAAATTTATATATTTTAAATTAAAAACACAAATAAAATGTTTTTTAGAAGCCCAATTGATAAATAAAATTTCACCCAATTCAGCCCAATTTTTAAAGCCCAACTAAAAAACTCTAACTTGTTTCAGAATCCTACTCATTTAAATATACCCGAAATCGGACGGTCTGTACATTCCACACCACATCCAACGGTTCTAATCTACCCTCACCAAACTAACCTCACGATAAATACACTAGTACACAAAATCAAATTAGAGGTCATTCATATAAGGCGGTTTAATTTAGACCCGCCTCAAAATTTATATGTGGCGCTTGTGTCATGTAAACCACCTTATAATTATAAAAAAAATTGCAAGGCGGCGGTTCTTGATATGAACCGCCTCATATAATAACAAACGAGGTGGTTCTTTAAAAAACTTGGATAAGTTGAGTGAATATAATTTGATAGGCCCTGGATTTGGTCAGGGAACTTGATGTGTTTTTTTTATCCTGTATGGTTTTTGAAAAAGACAAGAAACTTGATGTGGTTTTTATCTTGTATGATTTTTGAAGAAGACAGGGAACTTGATGTGGTTTTTTATCTTGTATGATCTTTGAAAAGTATTTATAAAATGTGCATTTTTATCACCTTTCCCCCAATTAGATGTGAGGTAGATAAAACAGTATGCTTGGATCTTATTAGATAAGGGTATCAAAATCTTATGCATGTTTTACTAACTATGGTGAAGACTTATAGTCTGGAGCTTATTGGTGATTATTAGTTGTTGTTTGATATTTAGTTGTTGTTTGATATAACATAAAATACCTTAAGTTTTCATCATGTGGGTCCTCTTGTTAAATTTTAGTAGGTTTGTTTTATTAACTATTTAAATTCCTTTTTAGGTTCTTGTTCATAAAGAACCATCTCTTAGCATACACAAGACTTCGACTATAGTGCAGCACAAGATTTTCAATAACAGAAGACACGTCCTGATTAAGGTTATAATATTATTCATTTTATTCTATTTATTAGTCCAAATGTAATTCTCTTCTTCAATTTCCCTATAATTGCGTGTCTTGTGAACTTAGTTATTTCAACTTATTACTCTATCTCGTTTTTAAGCACACTGCTGGTACAGTGAAGTTTTGGGAAATTACAAGAGGCGTTATTGAAAACTACGTAGAAGTCAGTAGCATGCTTAAGAATTAATTTGTTGATGATGTCATGTGACATCACATTGTATATATCAGGGGATGCTTGGTGAAATTGGTGGGAATGGGAATGGGAATGAGTTTGATTGTGGAGGTTAATGGGTTTAATAACCCCCACTTGTGGGGGGTATGGCTTAATACCAAAAATTGGGCAATCAAACCCATAGTGGTTTAGTTACCAACCACCACTTTAATTCCCTTTCCCATTCCCCACTCCCTAAACCCACCAACCAAGCATCCCCTTAATATTTGATATCTTCTTTAGTTTGATGCTTTGTGATCTTATTTATTCTGCCACTACAACTTTCTTATTTTTAACCGCCTCCTATAGCCATTATAGTTTGATGCTTTGTGATCTTATTTATTCTGCCACTACAACAGATCTGTTGTGTACATATCATAATATATATTGGTTGCATAAAGGTTACACATATGCGGATCATTGTGTTTTGAATCTATATCGATTACACACTTAGCAATAACAGAATCTAATTTATGTACACACACATAAATAATACCTTTAGAGGTTCATTAATTATTGCTTAAGTCCGTTATTACTATTATTATTATTATTATTATTATTAATTTATTTTAATTCAATGAGTTTGATTCTTCTCTCAGCTTGCCCGGAGGCCATTGGTCGATTATATAGAAAAAGTGCAGCGAGATATCACACAGGATATGCGGGCTATTCTGATTGATTGGCTTGTTGAGGTTAGTTCACTCGATGAATGTTGTCATTTTATTTATTTATTTATTTTTATTGATCATTAGTTTGACTTTGTACGTGGTTTTGTGCGCATTGCCTCGATTTTTCCAGGTGTCCGATGAATATAAGATGGCCTCTGATACACTGCACCTGATTGTAAATCTTATAGATAGATTTTTATCAAATAATTACATCTAGAAGCTAAAGCTGCAACTCCTTGGAGTAACATGCATGCTAATTGCTACGTAAGTTATTTTCAGTTTCGTTTCAATTTTTTCTTCTCATAGAAATCAAGAATACCACTATATATTGAGCTTTTATTTTATTTTATTTTTCTCCACCATTTTATTTTACGTATTTGTGTCGTGCTGGTTTTTATAGTTTGAAGGAAATATGAAGAAATTTGTGCACCCCATGTCGGAGAGTTTTATTTTATTACCGATAATACTTACACGAAAGATGAGGTGTGTCCTAGTCATAGTTTCATTTTGCATAGCTTATTTCTACCATACATATTGTTTATTCGGAATAATTACAAAGCTATCCTGAGGTTTTGGGGTAATTACGAAACCCCCCACA
>BMAC01000795.1:117932-133431 GCA_014905375.1 Phtheirospermum japonicum | reverse complement strand
TCGAAGCAGGATGATCATCCCTATGAATATATAATTAAGGTAATTACAACAAAACCCCTGTCTCCTCAACCCTCATCCCTCGGCTCCCCATATTGGACCCATCTAACGAGCCAGTAAACAAAACCCTCCCCCATGAAAACTTCGCTATGTTTGCTGGGACGAATACTTTGGTGGACGCTCTCCATGAAAACCTAGCTTCTTGCTCCCAGGTAATGGGTGAACATATGTACACATATATACATTTACATTTGTTAATACTATCTGTGTATATATAATGTGTAAATTATTTCGTGATGCATGCAGTTGATTGAAGCGGGCGATTACAGATGTTCGGAGCAATCAATCGCGGAGCTCGTAAATTCCCTCAATTCAATCTCCGATTCGCTAGTCGCAGAAGAACATGAGAACGAGGATTCTGAAAAAATCGCGATTGAAATTCTCACCCAAATTCATCGATACATGGACTCACCTGAGGTTAAACAGGTGTGTGCATGAACTTCTTCTTTTCCGTTTTGGTGTTATATTTGATTAACTGATTTTGTATGTTTCGTGTTACCGTTGATTGAGTGGGAACTACTTTCTCAGGAGGCTATTGACGCTTTGGCATTTGAGTTGCCCAAAGCGGTGGCGAGATTTGCTTGTGTATCGAGAAGGTGTTTGGGGTTTGCCGAAAACGTAGTTGATTCGTTTGTTGAGATATGTAGCCTTCGTGACATGCTTACAATATTGTGTGAGGTATGTAGTTTGGCTGAAGTAGAACATGCCATCATGAGAGGCATTATCATTTCATAATTTGTCTGTAATCCTTAACTCATTAAGGTGTTGAGATTGAGAGTGTTTGTGTTACTATTAGTGCATGTTTATCCGTCGAGGATGAGGGTGTTTATGCAGTTAGTATGAAGCATATTACAATCTGCTATGTAATGTTGTAAAATTGAAATATGGATGAGGCTTAGCCCTTGTAACATTTGAAATTCGGAATTATATTCTAGTGTTTCGTAATCAATATTCCTCTAGAAAAACTAATGGTGTATGCTAGCTATAGTTTCTGAAGCGAGAATTTGCTTGAATATGCATTTTGGATAAATCATTGTGTCAGAGATTTTTGGCACTATAAAATTCAGGCAGCTTTTTTCTGTATGCCCGATCAAAGCCTTAGTTATTGGATTATCTTTAATGCAACTTATAATGCATATGTTGCCACTTTTCTGAAGGCAAGAACTGGGAATATGCGTTAATGGCCTCTCCTTATCAACTCTAGACTGGCATTTGTCTTTTCTGTATCATAATTCTTTATATACTCATTTTAAAATTCGCAGGGAATAGGTTCCTCGAGCGAGTTTTTCATGGTTCCCGGCTATTTCACACCTCTCCTTATATATATATATATGTTGTTTTATATATACTTCCTCTGATTTATGATTAGTTGTTCATGTTTTTTCTGGTACCAGCTCTRGTCTTAATCCAGAGACAGCACTATAGGCATGTAAAAACTGCAG
Organism: Phtheirospermum japonicum; assembly: GCA_014905375.1. Lineage (NCBI taxonomy): Eukaryota > Viridiplantae > Streptophyta > Magnoliopsida > Lamiales > Orobanchaceae > Phtheirospermum > Phtheirospermum japonicum. The sequence continues at coordinate 131,932 of BMAC01000795.1, read as the reverse complement.
TTCCGGTTATTCTAAATGCTTTGAAGATCGTTTYTTTTAAGTCAGACTATGAAGATGAAGATTACGAGAAGTTGTTCCGCAAAGCAGTTGGCATTGCTTGCTCTATTAGAGAAATCTGTGTGAAGTTGGTCTGTGACTTTCCACATCATGCTTTGCTTGTTTAGAGGGTGTTTGGCTGAGCTTACAAACTCTTTAATTTTGTTTGGTAATTTCTTTAAAAAGTGCTTATAGATGCGAAAATAAGCTCTTGAAGAGCTTATAAGCTCCTAAAAAATAAGTACCTCCACCCCGCCTTACTTTTAGCACCTTATAAGCTCCTTTATTTTGAACATGCAAAAACAGCTTACAAGCTTAAACTTCTATTTTTATCCGAACACTTAAAACAAATCCAACAGCTTACCGACCCCCAAAACATCTTATAAGATGTATGAGCTTATAAGAGCTTTTAAATAAGCTTAYCCAAACACCCTCTTAGTCCTGTGCTCCACCAGATTCTCACTATAGTTTTACTTCCTATGGCAGGAAGGCGAGGACAAGAAGAAACTCAATTCTTTATTAGGCCTTTATGTCTTGCAGATCATGATGGGCAATTCTTGTGAGAGTGAAATTCTAGTTTTTGATGTCTGAAGCTTTGTAGGGAGATTATTTCAATCATCATTGTGATAGTCAATCGTCCCTTGATGTGCAGGCTCTTGTTTCTGTTGGAATCTCAAGTGACGTGTCAATATGTCTTCCTGTGGTCCTGGAGTTGTCTGACTCCCTTCTATATTGTGAATTGTCTTATATCGGTTTGATAACAGGGCTTGAGGTTGATATGAGATTAAAATTAGCTTTTGGAGGTAAGTTTTGTTACTTGCCATTTTTATGGTGGTTTGCCTGCGTAACCGGTGGAGAGATCAATACATTTGAAGAGACAATTGATTTGCTATCCTTTTTTTCTTTTTTAAAACTACAGATGATACAGTAGATGACATGAATTGCTTTTCTAAAGTAAAGCTTGGAGCAGCACTTGCAGGTTCGTAATCAACAACCTGCTAGTCGTAGTTAGTGATGTGATGCAAGTATTAAGCTGATCAAATTTATTTTTACCCTTGCAATAATTTACAATTATTTGGGGTTACAAGGCTAGTGAAGTTGCTGTAGCTGCCAAAGCTGATCTGCCTGCTGTCATTACAGAGCTTCAAAGTAACTTGACTAAAAGATGGGAATCAATAGGCATGTTGAGGTACATATTCTCCTGTCCCAATCTGTCATGGGATTTGAAGGAGCACGGTATGAGATTCCTTCTATGCATCATGGATGGCATTGTATCACACTCAGATGATGAACATGTGGACTACTCCATGCATTTGTCAACTCTGTATTCCAGTTTGCGGGTAAGCCGTCACCGTTTTGTAATGTCTTTACTTACCTGGATTTTGAATTTGCATTATATAATAATTGAATTACTTGTCACTCTTAGGCTATTCAGATGGTCATCATGTTTGCCTCAGATTCTGTACTAAGGAAGAATGCATTTAGCACATTAAAAAAGGTAAAGTTCTTGGTGCTCGCCTCTTTTAAATTGCGAGTATACTCTTATCAGCATGGAAATTACTGCACTGGTTTATTCAGCTGTTATTATTTTCATTTTCGATAATGCTTTTGATGATTGGGATCATTGAATGAATTTCTCGCCTCTAATATTCTCTGTGGATTATAGCATGCTTTAGCAGGATTCTGGGGTTAAATATTAAGAGCAGAATAAAGTGTGAGAGAACTATTCCTTGAGCATCTGGAACTTATTATTGAAAGAATATTAATTTGTGTGGCTACCAATTAGACAAATCATGATTGTGAATAAAATGTCTTTTGTCATAAATTATCAGATTAAGAGTTGAGATATGTCAAAAAGGGATCGTAAAGATGTTGTAAAAGGGACTTAAACTGAGAATATTTAAAAAAAAGGTTATCATTGCGCAGTGCAATTATTTTGAGGATATGAGTATGCTTTGTGTAAATGTTTTCCCGTGAACTATTAGTTTTTGCATAGTTAACCTATCTTTAAACATATTATCATTATCATTATTACTATTACTATTATCATCATCATRATTATTATTATCATCATTATCATTGGGGATAAATGCACGTGTAAAGTCCATTGTTTCCAATCAGGTGCTTGCAGACATTCCAGCTTCTGTGAGATTTGATGTCTTACGGGCTTTGATAAAGAATGGCAACTCTTCGTCTATGGTAAGCCCTAAACACTTTGAAGCAGTCAGTTTTTAGCATCTTGGAGTGTGAAGTGTCTAACGTTGATAATCTATGGTACTCGGGTGTCCTAGATCGGAATACTTCTAGATTGTGTTAAACAGGAAATGCGCATGGGGAATATCAAAGGGGGTTTATCTAGTGAAGTTAGTCAATCTTCATCGTTTTGGAATCCATCTGTGCTTAAATTGCTGGAGGAGGTTCTCAAGCCCCCAAAGGGCGGACCTCCACGTCTTCCCGAATACAGTGATGCAGTAAACTCTCTCTCTCTCTCTCTCTCTCACACACACACACACACACACACACACACCCTTCATGCGTGTATTTATCTGTCTATCTACTTCCTCCCTCCTTTGGTATGCCATTGTCTTTACACAACTCCCCTTCTATGTGCAAAAACTGGTATAACAAAAGATTGTTCGTTCATTTTTCACTCTTGAATAACACTTAAAAACATATACATCAAACTGTTCAATGGAGGACATTTTTCTATTTAGTTTTCTTACGTGAAATGCATGATTTTGTGTAATATTCTCCTTGTTTTGTTTTTACATATCTTGTTGTCTGCATAATGTGTCTTACTTTTTTAACAACCTTACAAGTTTTGACGTTTTCCGCAATTTTATTTGGCTTTGCTTTGTTGATAGCTCCTACTGCATGTTTCCACATGAGTGTCTGAAATAGGTATTTTAATTTTCACTGATAGTTGCACTCCTAATATTCAAATGAATCTCATGGCTTGGCTACCTAAGAGTTGAAGCAATTGAGTAAGACCTTTTCACAATATGGAGTTTGTTGCTGTTTAGCAGAACGTGTAAACAATATTTTTACCAAGGTTCCTACTTGGCTCATTCGTTGAAATATTCTGAAGCTAGTTGGTTGTGCTTTTTTGTGCAAACATTTTCCTTGCTAATGCCTTGATATTCTTTTTGCTGCAGGTTTTATAGGCGCTTAATCTCTTCAGATTTATTCTCATTACAGAGTCCCCCGGTAAGTACAGCCCTTTCAATCTATATATTGCCGTATTTGTTGATTGTTTTTTCTTGGTGGGTGGGGGACGGGGGATATGGGAGGGTGAATCATTTGAAATTCAATTTGTATTCGGTTTTGGAGTTTCAAATTGAATCTGACTCCAAAAATCCTTATACGAAGTGAAAAATTGGGTAAATTGGATCCGAACAGTCATATGTATATGTTATCATGATTGCTTTGGAGCTGTAATAATCTCTTTTGAGCTGTAATACACTCTTTTGATAGAAAAACAAAGTGGGGAAATTTTATTTGAGAATACGGCTTTCCGACTTGAGTCGTTTTATTATTAAGTTTGGAATTAAAAAAAAAAATCAGTTCGACAATTCACATTTGAACTTCATCGAACTATTTTGCATCGAGGGTTTAAAATGTCCATCCAATTTGAGGAAGGCAAAAAATTTGAACTCACCAGGTTTGCATTCGGAAGGTCTTTATTGTAGTTATTTATATCATCTTCTACTTTCTTCAGTTCTTTTCTCCATAGTTACTAGGCTAAATTGTTTATAGTGATTCTGTTTTCATTGGCATTTTCAGTTGCCTATTCTGATGTGATGAAGGTTTGTGAAACAGGAAATTCAAACTATAGAGGGGTTATCCAAGGATAAATTGCACAAGGCTTACAATGCATGCGCTTTGAACACTGTCGAGATGGTTTGGTACTGCTGCGTTGAACTTGTTGAAGAGAACTTGAAACATTTACAACAACAACAAAAAAAAACACTTAGAATGCTGAATGTATGAATGCGATGTTGTGATTCTACTAGATTAGCTGTTGGCCCCAAATATGTTGGGGAAATGTCGTAGGGGTTGAATGGACTTTTCAACTTTTTCGAAAGATGCAACATCGACTAATAGACAATATATTCTAATTACAATTAGTGAATCGTTGAATATACATATACAATTCACAAAATTCTCAATCCGATTCAACTTTTCTTCTTGGATCAAGACAGCCTCTTATCTTCCTTTTGTAAAATCCAAGCCCACTTATCTTAAAACCTCTCGACTAAACTAATAACCATCGATTTCCCACTCTGCCCAACCAAAGCGGTTGTCTTCCCACACGGACGAGAACCCCACAAAAATCTGCACTTCGGGCCGGGCTGGATATTTAAAGTGCATGTCCCTGAGCTCAATCTCGCCCTTCACGTTTTCCAACATGGCCCCCTTAGTTTCGGACACGTCAATTTTCGGGTTATGTTTAATAATCTCGAGCATCTTGTAAGTCGTAGCACTCTGTTAATTATAATAAAATGTATTTGGAACTTAAATTAATGGAAAAAACAGTAATTTTATAAGATAATAATTTAGAAAATGACTACGGTGCCGTGAACGCACTATTGGTTCTAAATAAGTGAGCAATGGTACATTCACGGCACCGTAAAAATCCCCAATAATAATTTATAAGCCAATAGTTTATAAGATGTATTGAAGAGCTTATATTCCGCAAGTTATTATAGTCATGGCAACGTTGACCACGATCCCACCGAATATTAATTTGCCGTCGTACCATATGGCAAGCCCGTGGCTAGGCCTTGTTTCACGGTGCTTGCATAAGCAACTTGCAACTTGCTATCGTACTTTTGCTTCGCTCGTTTCTCGCCAGTGTAGGATGCAACCTATAAGAGTTTTGGCATGAATTTAATTTAATTTAGAATAAAATTGTACCAAAGAAGAAATGCTAATTCACTTTGAAATCTAATCTAAATTCTAGATTTCAATTGAAAACACGAAAAAAAATTTTTTGTCAAAAAACTAAAAAATTAGTTTTTAAAAATTTTTTAGGGAGTGTTTGCAATTAGAATCTAAGATTTAAAGAAATATGTAAGTGAATTAAAAACAGTCAAACTAGAAGAAGAATAGAAAATATAAATTTTAGATTTTGATTGGAAACACAAATAAAAAATGACGTTTTTGTACCGTCCTAATTGCTCCGATTGTTCGACTACGTACCCGCTTCTACGTAAAGGACTTGTCCGCGGCTAGCCATCTTCGTTACAACCCAAGCCACACATGCACCGGACAAGACAAGAGCCGGTATGCACGTGCATAACATCAATGCTAAGTGCCATCCTCTGATGAAAGCAAGTAGGAAGGATCCGAAAAATGCCTATAAGAATTGAGAAAAGTATTTTTATAAATTTGAAAATTACTAAGTTTTCTACGTCTAAGATTTGAAAGTAATTAAGTATTTTTATTTTTTAAATGAGAAGGGTCTCCTATAAAATGCAAAGAAATTGCTAGACTGTATCTCATGGAGTTTTTTGATTTTATTTCTCAGTCAACCCTTTTATTTTTTTTATTTTTTTAAAAACTCTATTATTTCATTATGTATTTTTTTAAAATATTTTTCACCACTTTATTAATTGTTACTTGAATATCTATACTTCTTCTTATAGCTTGATAAATTGGTATGGAATAAAGATTAAAAAAATCCATTAAAAAAATTATGTGATTATTGAAAGTTATTTCATAGATATATTCAACAAGATTGGTAATAGAAACAATAATAGTTAAATTTACAATGCTAAAATTATATTAGAACAATTGCATTTGAATTATAATTTAGCTACAATTTAGAGTTTCTTTAATATTATTTGTCATTAAGAACGTGTTATTTTTTGTATAGGTGTGTTGTTATAGCCATAGCCCGAATTGCAATCCATGTCCACTAAGAGAACAATGCAAGTACTTTGCGAGTTTGAAAATGTGAGCTATTCAACTTTCATAGTAGCAACAACTTTGAAACACATCAAATTCCCCTAAAATAATTTGTATTAATGTCTTGAGTTCTGAATATTATGGATATATTTTTTTTCTTCCATTGCAGCAAGGATACTGAAGATAGTGTAAATGATGGAACCAATGGGAAAATGAAAGAAGTGTACACTTTCTGCACTTTCTCTTAATATATATATATATATATATAATTCAAGCTATCATATGAAGCATTGATGTCATTGCCACATAACATGGAGAAGACCCTCTCACACAATTTTGTGAGAATGTATTGTGCAACTATTTTGATAATAATAATTCTTTTCTTTCAATGTAGCTATGAGCTTCCTAATAATCACGCGCTCTTAACAAAGGTGTTGCTTCACTTAGCTCTGGGACATAAATTATTTTTTTGCTCTATGTAAACCCTACGGCTACCAAAAAGATTGCGAGATGATCCTTGCCCATATATGCTTGCTATTTGGGATGAAGGTAATACATTTCTTGAAAAAGAACTTCGACATTCATTCATCTCATAATGAGTTTTATAATTTAATAGCATTTCACAATCCACTTTTACTTTGGAAATTGCGGATTTTTTTTTATAGAGAGAGAGAAATGGGTGGTGAGGATGTGTGTTGTACTTGTACACACATGTGGATTATGATGTCAAGCATCAAAAACCTAACGTATTTATACTTTGCAACTCTCAGGAGAAGTAGACGAGGAAGATGATATTGTGTATGGGACATTTTTGGTGAGTGATTCTTCACTTTTCTCAAGTGACATGGAACTAAACTACTTACGGAGATATGATTTAGGCCTATTCATAAAAAATACCCAATTTTGAAAAGCAAAATTCTTTTATACCCATAGACTATGATGCACGGACACTTCAAAATATGATATTTTGCCGTGTCGTGTCCCCCGTATCGTGTCCTGTTTTACGTTATAATTTACGTGTCATAAGCGTGTCCCCGTGTCGTGTCACGAGTCCAATTCCCGTGTCGGTGCAACCTAGCCCATAGATGAATAAAAGATGTTTTATACCCATTGTTGAGGTGAAAAGGACTAAAATATCCATACTTATGAAATAAGAAGGAAAAATGCTTTAAAAACTCCAGATATTTGAAAATACTACTAAGACCCAAAAAACTTTTATAAATGCACACTTTATCCCAAATTTATATGAAAATATTGCTCGGGACACCCCAAAAATTCGTAAATGCTACTAGGACCCCTGAAACTTTTACAAATTTACGCTTAACCCCAAAATTATAATTTAAAATAAACTAATTTTAAGATATGTCCAAGTTTATCGGCCGCAAACCTGACATGACCTACCGTGATATGATAATACCTCTGAATATATTCAGGGTCTAAGTAGGTTTAACAATGTCACGAATGAAGACATATCTTTTAAAACTAATAATTAATTATAATTTTACAAATTTCCCGGAAGTTCCGGAAGTTGTGTTATTTCATAAAATGGTATCAGAGCCTAGGTTTATTAAAAACTAAAATAAGAAATTTATTATATTTATGTAATTAACCTTTGGAGAGGAGATTTATCTCTAAATATGAATGCGGACGAGTGTTCGAAATGTATACATTTCAGGCGATATTTCCAAATATTGAAAATGTACGAGTTAGAACACAAAGACAAGGTAGCATATTGGGATAACTAGTATGTTGAACAAGAACTCGCAGGAGTCGATTCGGAATCCTTGAGACAATGCGACAAATAAAAAGCATATCATCTGAGTTACCTTTGGGTAAACCAGATGCTGAAAACGGATCTTATGAACCATCGGGATGTAGCTCATGAATCCCATCAATAGATCCAACTTCAGCGAGGTATCCGATTCCTCTAAAAATTTGAGAGAAATCCAGAGGATGATACAAGACATTGACCGCCAGCTCCAGGTGAAGATGAAGGAGGTGATTGAATATCAAAAGGAAATACGAGAAATTCTAATTGATGTTAATAAATGAGTCATATCCCTTGAGGCCAAATCAGTGGCGTACGCAGGATTTTAAATTTGGGGATACGAAATAGTGATACATTTTTTGGGCTTTTTCTAGAATTTTTTATAATAAAGATTATCAAAACAAATGGTTCACCTCCCAAAAATTGAAATTTACGTTATGTTTTATTCACAAAAAATAAAAATAAAAATTCAACAAAACAAAGATTTGTAAAACAAATTTATATATATATATATATATATATATATATATATATATATATATATATATATGTGTGTGTGTGTGTGTGTGTGTGTGTGTGTGTGTGTGTGTGTGTGTGTGTTAGTGTGTGTGTGTATGTATATATGTATGTATGTATGTATGTATGGTATGTATGTATGTATACAAGAGTAAAACTCTTATTTTATTTGCAAAGAAGAAATAAAATAAAATAAAGAAAAATCTGGAAAAAAAAGTTAACAAAAAAAAGTATTTTATTAAGAAAAAATAAAGTCAAAAAAACAAAGATTTGTAAAATAAATTAAAAAATATATATGTATACAAGAGTAAAACCCTTATTTTATTTGCAAAGAAGAAATAAAATAAAGAAAATTTGTAAAAAAAAAAAAAAAAAAATTAACAAACAAAAAAGGGGAAATTCCCCTTTTACTACGCTCCCATTACCATTAATTGTCAGATACTCTAATGAAAAATATTTTATCCCATTTAGTCAAACATATCCTATTTAATCAAAATTACCACTACACCTAAAAAACTAATAATAATAATAATAATAATAATAATAATAATAATGGAGTATGGAATTTTGCTCCACATGTGATGAGTAGTATGAAATTATACTCGGTGCAATATGTATTTTTGTTTTGAAGATATTGTGTAGTATGAAATTATCTTGTGCAACTTAATATAAAATTTGACAGTCCTTTCTAAATTTTTGGTAAAAAAAAAGAAACAAACTGCATAATGTAGTTTGCAATCTGGTAAGGTAGTATGTAATTTGATATTAGTAGTATGAATTTAAAATGTTATAGTATTTTTATTGAATTTTTAAATTTTAGTAGAGTTATAAATTTGACAATGGTAGTATGAATTTTAAAATCTAACAGTATGTAATTTGATAATATTAGTATGAGTTTTAAACTATAATAGTTTGAAATCTTATTGATTTTGTGAAATTTTAGTATGAAATCCACAATATCAGTTTGAATTTCATATATAGTATGAAATTAAAATTTAAAACATTAAATTGTGAAAAAAAAAAAGGTATGGAAATTTCATGTAATAGTATGAATTTTGGTTGTATTAAATGTTGAATAAAGAAAAAGAAAATTGAAAGGAAAAAAAAAACATTAATAAGGGTAAAGTAGTATTTTTATGTAGTACTTTAGATTAAATGGGAAGATAATCGATTATATGGGAAGTTAATGTTTTCACTAGAGTATTTGGGACAAAACATTTACCTAATGGATCATATAGGAATTGCCCCCCAAAAAAGGTGTTTTATTAAGAAAAAATTAACAAAATAATTGTGTACATGCTGAGGTTTGAACCCTGTGGTATAATTACAAACCAAACCAAGGTAACAAACCAACTAACCATTCTTAAATCTTTGATATATTATGATCTAATATATATATATTATTTATATTGGGGGTACAGCTGTACCCCTTGAACCCATGTAGATCCGCCCCTGTCTCAAATGAACCTGCAAGCATAAGTAGGTCCAAGCATTCACATACTTACTGATTTGCATACACCAAATTGTTATCATCTATAAACGTAAATTATGTGTCAAATAAGAAAAACATGAGATTATTGCCAAGGATATTCTCCATCACTGGTTCTGGAAGAATTTTAGCACAAAATATATGACAAACTAAGAAAACTCATAATGGTTTAAATATATTTATACTACTCTTTAAAGAAATATAAGAATATTACAATAAAACTTTAATTGGACTAAAACACCCTTTAATGGTAACATTTTTTATGGCCAAAAGTAACTACATTTTTGCATAATAATTAGAGGTATACCAAGGAGTAGATAATTGAGTAACAGTAAGCGAAAAGGCAGAAAGAGACCTTCAATCCGTGAACACTTTACTTTCTCATACAAAACTAATCTTACATTTATATCTTTGTCGATGAAATTGAAATAAAATTTGATAGGTGTTCGTTGAAAATATCTTTCCGCCCAATGAAAGGAAATAAAATGTTAAGTCAATTATCCCAATTTTCTGATTTTTCTAACTTACGTTGGAAGTGCTTGCAAAATGCTTTGAAGGAAAATAGGGAAATAAGTAAATTAGTTAATTTTTGGTGAAACTTATTAAATAATGAGATACCATTTTCATTTTTGTCAATTTTTTACTTGGTGAATGTATTTTCACCAACTAACGAATCCATGAATATCAATGCCAATCAAAAAGCTATCGATCTCTACAGAACAATATTACGATTTCTATAATTTTCTGTTTCTTTATTGCTCCTATTTGATTGTCTTCTAATTAATTTTGGGGTTGAAGCCTTGGAAGCCTAAAAATGGTTGCTTTTGCGAGTTTGCTAAGAGTGATCGTTGGAAGCTGGATAAATAGCTATATTTGATTACAGCATCAATACTTGTCTCTTTGTCGGATTTTTATTTTTTTTATTTTATGTTCATCTTTGCTATTATAGTTTCTCTTGTTTTGAAATCAGCAAACATGTTAACCAAATACTCAAAGCTCAAGGTTAAATATCCAGCATAAGCAATGCGTCAAGAAAAGTGAACTGCAATATTTTTGTAGACCTTTCAACTTTCCTGTTGGCAGCAAAATGTGAATACTTATAAAAGTGTAGATTTTCTTGCATGGCATTGTTGTCATGTTAATCATGATTTGGTAGGTCCACACTTTTCCAATTCCTCGACTGCAAAGCTCCCAAAGAAAAGATATCAACTCATTTAATTTGATGGCACTGGAGTCGTACATTGGGATTAAGAACATGATGTAAAATAGTAGGTGCCTTGGAGTCGACAAATTCACGCCCTCTTGTCAAAGTCTTTTTATCCTCGGAACCTTTTCCACAATGGTGCAAGTGATCATATTCCACAATGTTAATCTAAAATCAATAGAAAAGAAACTAAAAACAATAATAATAAACAAAATATTATTTATTAGGTTCTGACCATTTTTGGTTTCCTTCTTACCATTTTATATGTTTCTGCTAGACCGGGAGCACCAAAAGATGTCGACGCTCTCTTAGTGCGAATGATGACCATTTTTGGTTTCCTTCTGACCATTTTATATGTTTCCGCTAGATCGGGAGCACCAAAAGATGTCGACGCTCTCTTGGCGCGAGAACCGACCCCTACACGGGAGAGAAATTAGAGGTATTATCATATTTTTAATTGTTTATTGATTGCATACTCGATATTCGTAAGTTTGTCTAGGTAATTGAAATAACGTGATTTCAATATAATTAAATAGAGGTATGCATAAGAACAAAATTTTAATTACATAGTAACAACCCTATTTTTTGGCACTCCTAAAATAATAACATGGTTTATTATTATTGCGGCTTTTCTTATTTATAATTTAATGACTTTGCAACAGAGAAGATGAAAACATGTATGCATAAGATTGAAATAAAAAGAAACGATTTTATGTCCTGTGTAGTGGATATTCACAAGTCATACATGCCTTAAACTTTTGTTCCCCAATATAACAATAAACATAACATCTGAAATGCACCAGCTTCAGAATAAAATAAACATAAACATAACAATTAACAATAGTTGGACAAGTCATAAACAATCTCATCAAGTCAGAATAAAATGAAAATACCAATCATGACAGGCAGCCCTGTTTTCCAAGACAAATTATCAAAAAAACATCCAGACAACCAACTTATATGTATTTCCCCAGACCTAGCTCAGACCATAATATTGTTATAATGCCAAATACTTAATATCTCAATTTATCAGAATTAAGAATATGCAGGCTAATAATCGAACTCAACAAGTATATAAGCAAAGTCTCGAAAATTGAATATACGAGCGGCATCACTACCAAAACTATATAATAATGAAAAATTTTATTTTTGGTACATTATATTAGCCACTTTCCAAAAAAGGTACGTGATGTTGGCCAGCATCAAAGTACATCCACTAAATTGGCAAATTTATCAAATATGGTACATTTTTATCACAAATGCTAACGTGGCAGGATTATTTAATTTCTTATCATTTTCCATTTAATTGTAAATATTAAATGGTAGGAAAAAATCAATTTTACCCTTCTCATTTAATTGTTTCCTTTATTTCTTTCTTTCCTTTATTTCTTCATTAATTCATATTTATTCCAACTAAAACTATTTCCCTTTTTTTTTCCCCGACTAAATAAATATTATTATTATAATAATTATAATAATATCTAAATTAAGCTTGTGCATCTCCTCCTCATTTCTTCTTGTTCCCCATTCCATCCCCATCTCTCTCCTCCAGGAGCATCACTGATTCCTCATCCGACGGCTGGGATTTCTCCTTAGCCTTCAAGGCCTGCAATTTGGAGTGGTTATAATATTCGACGCCCAAGAAGGCCAAGCCGTAGCCGAACAGATTCAACGGTGTGATCATGTCCTTAATGACGGACTAGGAGAAGGCAATGAGGAGCCAATCCTTGACAACGCCGGCGACATTCATGGTCAACGTTGGAGTCTTGCCGATGAGCAGGAACACCACAAGGTTCAGTGCGAAGGCGCACAGGGAATTAGTCCCAAAAATCACGAAATTGAATTGAAACCCTAATTTCTGCTGCCTCAACAGCGGAAGCTCCACCAAGACCTAGGGGATGGCGAGAAAGACCAAACAACTAGGCGCCACGTAGTAGAGCGAGGTGATGGGGTTGAGACTGATCCCCTTGGAGGTGAGCAAGATCTGAATCATAACCAGCCTGGTCGCCTCGAAGACCATGGCGGCCAGCTGGAGGAAGACCCCCCACGAGTCGTACTTGGCCTCGCCGTAGGCGGCGACGGAGACGCCGGCGGAGATGGCTAGCATGTTGAACATGGTGTTGCTCCTGTAGGAGTCCTTGTTGAGGGCGATGCCGATGGAGTAGACGGCGACGGGCATAAGGGGTTTGAGCATCTGGATGAAGGAGACGGAGAGTAATTTTAAAATAAATGAAAATTGAAGAAAGAAATAAAGGAAAAAATTAAATGAGAAGGGTAAAATTAATTTTTTCTTACCATTTAATATTTAAAATTAAATGGAAAATGATAAGAAATTAAATAATCCTGCCACGTCAGCATTTGTGATAAAAATGCACCATATTTGATGAATTTGCCAACTTAGTGGATGTACTTTGATGCTGGCCAACATCACGTACCTTTTCTGGAAAGTGGCCAACATAATGTATAAAAAATGAAATTTTCCCTATATAATAATTCAAATCTTGATGTACAACACCTATCATCAGTAACCTCTAAAATTCACATCTTTATAAGCATCTTGACACTCTCCAGGAATTTTCCAATCCATCAAACACTATAACACCTATATATAAGCGACAAAAACCTTTGGTCATTTTTCTTGCACATAGGAGTCGCAAAGCGACCTTCTGAAATTAAGGTTCTGACAGATAGACAATGCACTTTTTTGGGGGGTTCTCTGGGAGTCTAAACTCCCTACCATCATGATTACTATTATATCGCTTGCGGTGTGGCTTTCAACAGAACATATCTTAGAAGAAGAAGAAGAAGAAGAAGAAGAAGATAATAAATCAATACATTTCCGGACATATCTATTCACATTCTAAATTTCGTTCTTTTTTCAAAAACAATTTCATCGCTATTTTCTCACATTTTCAAATCTTTGAATAAAATACATGTATTCAATATTTACTGTGTTTTGATAGATTTTCTCCATGTTTTTTTATTTGTCAAATTGTTCAAACTTTGGCTCATATGAAATTAAATTCACCACATTTATAATCAGTAAGTCATTTTGAGTTATTAAATTGGCCAACATC
>BMAC01000795.1:86379-117907 GCA_014905375.1 Phtheirospermum japonicum | reverse complement strand
TAAATATAGTAAAATAATGATCGACAAAATTTTGAATGTGAATAGATATGTCCTGGAAATGTATTGATTTAATATAAATATAGTAAAATAATGATTGACAATTATAGTTATGTGATCGGGGAATGTTGAAATTTATGGGAAAATGTGCATTAATGATTACTAATATGATGATTTTTAATTTAAAAACGAGTTGAATTAATTGGTGGGGAAAAAGAGAGTGATTGAATAGCGTATTTGCATAAATGCTTTAGTAATTACGTATGCTATGCCATAGCAGATTTTATACTATTTATAACACATACTCCATTGTAATTACACATTGATCTTGGAAATACCAGCCATAATCCCAACCCGCCGCACGCCACCCCTTTTTCCAACTTTATCAGGAAAAAAGAACCCAACCATTGAACACTCTGTTTATATTTATCAAAGTAACACTCTGTTTATATTTATCAAAGTTAAAAGGCAGCACTCTGTTTGTGCAGAAATCCAGATTTTCTATGATTGATCTTGTTTCAATCCTCTCAACAAGACAAGTCATATGAAAAAAGTTGTAGCAATTTGAAACAAAAATGTAATTAAATGGAAAACGAGTGATTATATTTACAATTTCCCCTCATTCTAATATCTCTCATTGGTAGAGAAGGCGAATTAGGGTTTTTTGATCGACATACAAGACCATCATGATCCAATTTATGAAGGCATGATTTTCGATGAGAAAAGCATGTTTGTGATTATGTCCAAAAGACTTGAAAGTCCATTTGCAAAACTATGTTCTTTTTTTCTCAACTCAGTCCAAAGAATACTTCGAATTCCAAGAGAGCATGTTTGTGATTATGTCCAAAAGACTTGAAAGTCCATTTGCAAAACTATGTTCTTTTTTTCTCAACTCAGTCCAAAGAATACTTCGAATTCCAAGAGTGGGTTTCTAAAGTAATTTAGCTTAGTGTTTTTTTCTTTTCCTATTCGGAGTATTCTTTGAACTGAATTGAGAAAAAAAGAACATACTTTTGCAGATGGACTTTCGAGTCTTTTGGACTTAAAATCTTTTCATCACAAACATGCCTTCATAAATTGGATCATGATGGTCTGGTCTGTCGATCAAAGAACCCCTACGCGCACAGTCAAAATTCGCCTTTAAAATATTGTTTAAAATATTGTAATGAAAAAAAGTTATTAGAATGAGGGGAAATTATAAATATAATCACTCGTTTTTCATTTAATTAAGCAAATAAGCTGAGTCATACAAACAAAATATATATCATTCAATCCAAAATTAAAAACCAAATTGTCAACTGTGCCCTCAATAAATAACTAAATTCCACTTTATATGGAACAAACAGAGTGCTCAAAGGTTGGGTTTTTTTTTCATGATAAAGTTGGATTGGGATTAAGGCTGGTATTTCCAAGATCAATGTGTAATTACTAAGAATGTGTTATAAATATAATGAAATCCTCTGCTATGGCATAGCATATGTAATTACTAAGTAGTGTGTGATAGTAGACTCTCACTTTTTCCTAACACCAATCTTTCAACTCGTTTTTAAATTAAAAATCATCATATTACTAATCATTAATGCACATTTCAACATTCCCCAATTCGCATAACTATAATTGTCAATAATTATTTTACTATATCTATATTAAATTAATTTTAATCAATACATGTCCATGACATCTATTCACATTCAAAATCTCATTCTTCTTTAAAAACAATTTCATCGCTATTTTCTCACATTTTCAAAATATTTGAATGAAATATATGTATTCAATATTTACGTGTTTTGTTAGATTTTCTCCATGTTTTCCATTTTGTCAAATTGTTCAAACTTTGGTTCTTACGAAATTAGATTCACAACATTTATCATTTCGGTATTTGATTAGTAAGTCATTTTACAGAGTTATTAAATTATCAACATCAATATGCACATTTCGATATGTGATTAGTAAGTTATTTTACTGAGTTATTAAATTGTCAACATCAATATGCAACCATCAATATCAGTAGTATGGAATTACCAACATCAGTATGAAATTCCCAAAGTTCTACTCCAATTACATACAGCTATACTGTGGATTTCATACCGTCCAACGATACTGAGAATTTCATATTATCGATCTAGTTCGACAGAAAAAATTCCATCTCCCCTAGTGGGAAAACAAAGAATTTCATATTAAACAGTCCAGAAGCATCGATAGAGACAATGGACGGATTAAATTTGAAAGAAAAAAAATTGAATAAAAAATTATTAAGTGTAAAGCAGTATTTTATTTAGTGGTTGAACTAACTAAGATGGAATAAATTAAGTTAGACTATGGAGTTTCCATATTGGAGTATATAATCAATATATCTCAAATAATTTAATCTCATACTGAATTGTATAATCTTAGAGCATCCTCCAATGCAATAATGTTAACTGAATCTATGTGGCAAATAACATTAACATTTTATAAAAAAAAAATCACATTAATGTTTTTATATGTGATAATTTATTTTATTTATTTTAGAAAAAACATATAGAGAGAAATAATATAATTGAATGATATATTTAACATTAAGTGTAGACATTATAAATAGCAATGTTTAGAATTACTCTTGACAATGTCTCGCATTTAATGTGACAATTTTTTCACTTTCAACATTGTTGCATACTTTTATAAAACTCTGTTGCAAATTCATTAAATTATAAATAAGAAAAGCCACAATAAATTATACTCAGATAAACCATGTTATTATTTTAGGAGTGCCAAAAAATAGGATTATTACTACATTTAATATTATGCAATTAAATTTTATTGAAATCACGTTATTTCGTTCTTATGCATACCCCTATTTAATTATATTGAAATCACGTTATTTTAATTACCTAGACAAACTTACGAACAAACTTACGAATATTGAGTATGCAATCAATAAACAATTAAAAATATGACAATACCTCTAATTTCTCTTAAATTCTTCTGAATTAGCATTATATCCAGACTAATTTCTCTCTTGTGAATCGGTTCCCGACGCTATCATCATTCGCACTAAGAGAGCGTCAGCATCCTTTGGTGCTCCCGGTGGTCAGAAGGAAATCAAGAATGGTCAGAATTATAGGCCTAATAAGTAATATTTTTTTTATTATTATTGTTTTTAGTTTCTTTTCTAAATCTTCTCTTTTTTATTGATTTTAGATTAACATTATTTAAGGAAACCAGTAAAACAAAACAAAAACCTATGAACTTACTGGCGGAGCTCGTATAAAATAGTACCCCTTCTTGAGCCACTTCCAAACACATCTCCTGTGATTTGTTTAGGCTTAGGCTCAACATCGCCCACAACGGTAATATCATATGACAACAAGGAAAAAAAGAAATGGTCAAATTTAGTACAAGATATGGTTGGCTTTTATTTTAAATAGCAAAAATAGATACAGTCCCAAAATAATTGTCAATATAAAAAGATTTCACACAAAATAAAAAATCTTACAAAATAAACATTAGATTAGAAAAAATAAATAAAGGTAGTTTGGGAAGTTCTAGGCCAAAAGTGTTTTGAATCGTTAAACCGAATATAAAACTTATCTTACAATAATACATACTAAAAATTTTGGATCTGGTTCGAAACATATCTAATCTTTTTTTTCTAGCTTATTTTATGCGAATCCCATTTACGTGGTCAAACTGACTGTAATTCTATGTCGGATCCTTAACCAATATCATCTCTTGCTCTTTCTTTTCAAGATACTGGCCAATCAAAGAGCCAATCAGAGAAAAATGATCAAGTTATATGTGATGACTTAATTCTCTTTCTTTCTTAATCGAAGTAGGCCGCTCTTATGGTACCACAATACTATGGCAACGAGTTTCCGATTCCCACATATTTGTTGGATATCGTGAATCTACGCCAACAAATATGTGGGAATCGAAAACTCGTTGCTCTTATGGTACCACAATAATATGGCAACGAGTTTCCGATTCCCACATATTTGTTGGATATCGTGAATCTATGCCAACAAATATGTGGGAATCGAAAACTCGTTGCCATAGTATAGTGGTAACATAAGAACGGCCTACTTCGATTAAGAAATAAAGAGCATGGATAGGTAGTTTTAAAATGTGTTGATTTTTATATTCTAGTCTAGATTTAAATCACTTTTTATAATGTTTTGTGTCATGTGCGAGAATATGTTTCAGTACGTTCTTGATCATATGAACTAGCAAGGATGCCTGCCAGGCAGGCTCTTTGAGATTGTCAACCTAGCTATTTTATGAATAATCCAAGGGATCAACCAATATGCATCCACTATTCACCTATATTCGTGGATCCCTAGTCGACATGTACCATTTTTTAATCATAGTCTATAAGGTTGAAATTTGCCAAAAAGTGTTGTTGTCACGAGGCAGTTTGCTCGATCGCGTTACTACGTCACGTTTCTACATTTATCCATGAGTCAATTTGTTCATTTCACTATTTCTTACAAAACGACAAACATCAATATATTTTTCAAAATTCATAATATTAACTTAACATAAAAGTGTGATAAACTCTTACAATTAAGTGTAGAATCATATTCTAATAATTAACTAGAACAGATAAATAATTGAATAATATCTATTTTTTTCTACTTTTTGTTTAAAAAATATTTATTGCTCATACTATTGGGTTTTATCCTTTTAAAAGTTCATCATTTCGGAAATCAGCAGTCAAAGAGGTGAAAGTGAGATTTATGCAACTCTAATAGGTGACATGGAAAGATGTGCGGAGATGATTGTTGAGAAGGAGATGAGGAACTAAAAGCAGGCACGTTTAATTCTAAAATTTATTGTAAGTCAGTAGTATACATGTGTTCATGGGTCGAATATATTCTTGTTTTGAATTTGACTATTGTGTCGTATCTCTCAAAAAAAAAATACACAATGGTCAAATTCAAAACAATAATATAAATTTGTGACACATACCTTTTTTCTTCGACATGAACACACGTAAACTACTGACTTACAATATAATTATTAAAATGTATCAGATTCATATGTTTCTTAATCTCCCCTCAACAATTATCTCCGTATATCTTTCCATATCTCCGTTTAGAATTGCATAAATCTTACTTTTTCAGAATTGCATAAATCTTACTTTTTCGCAATGAACTTTTACTAGGACAAACTCAATGGTATGAGCAATAAATATATTTTAAACAAAAAATAGAAAAAAAAATTGATACTATTCAATGAGATTTATCTGATCTAGTTAATTATTAAAATGTGATTATACAATTACTATGAGCATATTGTAAGAGTTACATTATGTAAAAAGTAGGAGATTGTGAAATGAAGATGTTGGCGCATGGACAGATGCAGAAACGCGACCGTGCACACATCCTTGCACAGCGTGACCATGCGTCGTGACAACAACAATTTTTGACAAATTTCAACTTTCTTAGTATAGGCTTATAAACTACTTGTGGTCGTCCAAGTCCACGAAAAGAATAGACTACGACAACTCTACCGAGAGATTCGAGGCTTCTAGTTCTTATTCATTCATATTTTCTTGTAGTACGTGTTCATAGTTTAAACATGTTTTAAATTAATTTCTATGTGTAAGACTAAATTCTTGATTTTGCGATATTAGAGTAAGATAATATATTAGTTTTAAACTAGAATGTGTTTGTCTTTCAAAAAAAATTAAAAAAAAAAGTATCGGTCGACTAGGGATCCACGTACATATGTGAATAATGGATGAACATTGATTTTTCGAATCCCTATAATTATTCATAAAATATTCCACAATTAGGTCTGTCATCATCCTTATTGGTTCATATGAGCTCGTACGTACTGAAACATATTCTCGTACATGCCAGAATTTCCGGCAAATGTTATAAACACCCCCGGAATGTTATCGATATATTTGATTGGATCTTCTACGTGGAGAGTCCTATTTTATGTAATTTGAAACTAAAGACAAAACATTATAAAAACAAACAATAGTATATTGGTACATGAGAGTGGCCTAATTCGATTAAGAAAGAAAGAGAATTAAGTCTAATTAAAAGAAATCTCATATAAGTTAATCCTTTTTCTTTGATTCTATTTTGAAAAGAGTTTCCTTTTTCTTTGATTCTATTTTGAAAAGAGTTTGAAAAGAGCGAGAGATGATATTAATTAAGGATCCGACTAAAAAATATATAGCAATAGGATTTAAAGTTTGACTACGTGAACAGTATGGGAATGTGGGATTCATATAAAATAAGCTAGAAAAACAAGACTAGATACGTTCATAGAATCAATTTGGGACTAGCTATGGATACTTACTCGACAGTGGGCCCTAATTGTTGCTAAGTTGTTGAATAAATAACAATATTTGGGACTAGCTACCAATTTGGGACTAGCTATGGATACTTACTCGACAGTGGGCACTAATTGTTGCTAAGTTGTTGAATAAATAACAATATTTGGAACTAGCTATGGAGACTTACTCGACAATAGGCACTAATTGTTGCTAAGTTGTAGAATAAATAACAATGCAGACAATATTCATAATCATATCAAGCCTCGATACATTCAGTTATATCTAAAGTACCATGTGTTCATAAATAGCTTTTCAAATTTATAGTTAAGTTGAAATCTGGTTGCGTAAAATCATCTATACAATAGAGAGATAGAAGAAGACAAAGAAGACAATCGAACGAAAAAGTACACAAATTAACCTTCATTTTACCTATCTCACTTGGAAGTTTCTTCGATGTGCACTAATATGTTTATTTCACTATTCTCCTTATCACTAAATATAAAACTCGTTTCATCCAAAGTTTCTGGTGAATAGAACTTGAGTAGAAAAAGAAGCAGCATACGACACCAAAAAAGAAAATTTTCCGGGACTTGCAATATTTAATAAAGAACGGTTGTTACTGAATTACTAACCGAAGTAGTTAAAATTAAAGGATATTAAACAAAATTTACCTTTGTCCTCAATTTGAGATCAGTGTTCTCACTCACTTGATATGATTAGCATTGATATCATAACCTCCATATTATCCAAACCATCTATGAAAGCGTCAAAAGTGTATATTTGCCCTGATGCATAATGTGTTGTTAAAAAAACCCAAGCCAACTACAGAAAATAGAAGCAAAGTAAAGAACTTCTCCTACTTTCTTGCCCGTTCAATGATCTCTATCTCAAAATTTGTCTTCCAAATGCAACCCACAAAGAATCCAATTTTCGGTTTCAAAAAGAATTTATGAAGAGTGATGGAATCTGAATCTCATAATTCCTCAATTCGAAAGTGAGAATTTTCCAATTGGTAAATTCAATGTACAAGTTCTAAGAAACTTCTAATCTGAAACTCGATAACAATGAATAGGTACTTAAAGCTTCTGACTTTTAAGAAAATTCAAGCTAACGAAGAAGATTGCTGAATTTTGAATCTAGAAGATTTTTGGATAATCTTAAATTTTATTTACCTCTCTCCCTCTCCGCTCTCTAAGTGTTCTTCGTCTTCAAATCAAAGTATTACTGTGAAGGAAATTGAGATAATGAAAAGATACAACAATTGAAAAACCCACTTAAAAGTCTTCTTTTTACACCCTGTTGAGAAACTCAAAAATAGGCATCTACTGTCTGGTATTTAAATTTTACCATTTAAAAGAATTGACAAAACACTTTAAATTTTGAGAATATTTCAGACAGTTCACATTTCACATAGCTAATAAGCATCAACATCATATTTTCAGCCGGTCAACTTTAATATTATTATTTCGGATGCGATACTAATTTAGACATTTTCTGTCCATATACCCAAATGGAATCATAAGCCCAACCTCTATGGGCATTAGAATTAAAAGAGAAAATGATATAAGAAGGCGAGAAAGGACAGATGTAAAGGTAGAAGGAGAAATATGGGCCAGAATACTATCATTTTCAAAAATTAAATAAACATGAGAATATTTGGTATAATAGTTGCATTTTTTGTGAGGACAACTCATCACAAATAATGAAAGTATTTGGGAGGACACTTTAGTATTTGTGAGGACACTTTCATCCTCCTGAAAAACTCATGTGTGACACATTAATTAACTCATAAAATTTTCTATTAACATCACTTGCGGAGAAAATTAATTATGCATCATTAAAGTGCAAACCAAAACTTAAATGGAGTTGGGAAACCCATGATAATAAAGTCTCAAAACTACTGTTAAAAAATCCCCTAATTTCTAAAATCTCCTTATGCCGTTTTAAGCAGAAAGAAAAAGAATTAAAAAAAAATAAAAAACACAATGCTTAAAGACAGCCATCTGAGGACTAATAAACTATTTATCAAAAAATATTGCAGGAAAGATAGTTAGAACCATAGACACATCGAATTTCAATATTTGCTTGTAACATGAAAATGAGCATTTATAAACCTTTATCAATATAGCTAACTAACAACAACTTATAATACAAAATTCTTGTATAACTATTATCCTATTGGCAAAGATTCATCCAATACTTGTAAGGCCCTGAAACATGATCCACCGTTCATCCTTCCTCTTGTTTTCATATTCAATGATAAAAACATGATAAAAATTATCTTAAAAAAGGGTTTTAAGAATCTGCTAACTTATGGTTGGGTTTTCGTTTATTGATTTATAGTATCTACTACATACACATACGATGACTTTCTTTAGTGGATGTATTTAATTCGAATCCTCTTTTACTTTGATTGATTTTCTATTGTTAGTTCTATTATTTATTCCTTTTTAACATTAAAAGGGGGTTAGATAAAAGTTGAAAAGAAACTTACATTTGGAATGAGATCAGAATCTAACTGTTTCAAGACATTTAACTTTCAGGCATGAGTATGTCCAGGTTTTTTTGTCTCTCCAATTGAGTTACCTCTCTCGAGTCTCTTTTTATTTCTATGTAAACTCACCATTAGGAAAAGGCTAGTTTATTATGGATTCCGATCTTATTCGATTTCCTTTTGGTTCCATGAGAAAGAATTATAATTTTGTGTTGCATCCAATACTGGGTAAACTACTAATAATTGCTACCTTCTGTTGGATAATTCAGTTCCTCCTACAAAAGAACTCACGAGGAAACAAAAAACATACCATTGTATGAGTCCTTCAAATGTTCATTCAGCACCAAAGTGAATCGCTGGTTCGCCATTTACATCCAGTGCCTCTCCAAATATCAGCAGAATAATCAAATCATTACAATCCACCAAAATATTTGATCGAACTTATTTCTGTTAGAAAGAGAAGAATATTTAGATCAAGGTTTCACAACCAAGTATTTAGTTTACTATAATTATATCTGCACATTGCAAGTAGTGGATATTTTCCCAAAAAAACAAAATA
This sequence comes from Phtheirospermum japonicum, assembly GCA_014905375.1. Classification (NCBI taxonomy): domain Eukaryota; kingdom Viridiplantae; phylum Streptophyta; class Magnoliopsida; order Lamiales; family Orobanchaceae; genus Phtheirospermum; species Phtheirospermum japonicum. The sequence continues at coordinate 108,586 of BMAC01000795.1, read as the reverse complement.
AAACTGTCTAGATACTTGACAGAAGAGATATTGAAATCACTTTCATCTTTGTAGGATTTGTTTTGATGTAAAATTCATGAATTGGTAGCAAATTTTATGACGTCTTTCACAATGTTGGGACTGCATTTGTGTCCGAGTCAACTCGTAAAACCTTCAATCCAATTATGAACAATTTTTTATTAATGTTTTATAGAAACTGTTGAACGTGCCGACATCCTTGTGTGTTTTGTTGATGTAATTTTGAATTGTTAAAGTTCAAAATTAATACATAACGAACATACATATCAATTATATGTTGAATTCAGCCATGTCAATATAGTATGAATGCATTAAATATTCCTCTTACACTACTGTCTTACAAGAATCCCTTATTTTTTACACAGTTCCCTTTTTGTGTGAGTGGAGATGGATTAATAAATGTGGCTTGTATTTCGTCCGCAAAAAGGGAGAAAAAGCAAGAAAAGTTCCATCTCCACATTATACTTAAAAGAAGGGGAAAAAAAAACATGAGATTTTAGAATGATAAGGAGTTTCGCCCATTCTAATTCTGAAAAAGTTCCACAGAAACAACACTACATTTAAAGGAAGAAGCGAATAGAAGAGGATTGTCGGCTACCACGGAAACACCTCTAAAACTCTGACCTCATTGCTCGTAAATGGATCACAAGTTTGTCAATTCCAGTAAATTCTAGAGAATGTATAAAAATAAAACCAAAGAAAGGTGAAAACAAAATGGGTAAAAAACAAAATATTATACTCATGACAACTCTCCATCACATCAGATTAATCAGAAACTAATTCTTTAGAAAACATAAATTACTTACAAAAAATCTCGAATTCTTTTCCAAATAAGAACGAAATTTAAATCAGTATTGATATTTGAAAAGGAATTCATTGATATCCAAAATCTTACCATAGTTTGTGAGATTTAATTCCAAGGCAGCGACATGGCGAGATTTCCAATTTGGAGACTACATGAAATTCGTTTGAATTTAACAAAATCCAAAAACCTCATATCTTACTAAGCACAAAGTTTTTTCTTTTTAATTTGTCACTAAAGTGTTTAAAATTTAAGGTCATAAATAAGAGGTTCTGACGCTTGCAATTTCTAACCATATACTCGCAATAAAGATGAAGCCCCTGAATACATCCGCGATCAAATGTAAGCATACAAGGAAAGAAGTGATTTATCATGAGTAATGCCAAAGGTACTAAAAAGATAAAGGAGATCCACAAAATATGAATTTAGTATCCATTTAAAAAAAATAGTCTTTAGATATGATAAAACTTATCAAACTTAGAAGGAGAAAAAACTCTCAAGCCCATAAGATTTATCAAAATATAATTGCCTGTGTCTGTGTTCGCAGAAAAAAAAAACCTAAATGCCATAAAAAATAAATTCAATAGCTATTTGGATAAGGTGTTCATTGATATAAAAAAATCTCACCCTACGCAGATCGAAGAAGACGGTTGAACGAAGGCGGAGAAAGAAAACTGATTCGGCCCAAATGGAGGATGCAAAATTCCCGATTGAAAACCTAAGACACGAGAAGAAGAAAACCGATTGGGCATAAAGTATGCGTCGCGATGTTTTGCAGGGGAGAAATGATTGACCGATAAATGTCATTAGATCTTGTGGGTATTTGTGGCATTTAATATTTTTACAAAAACATTTACCCATTTAGTAGGATAGTAGAAGTAGATTAAAAAAACTGGATTTAACAATAAATAACTTTCACGATTAACAGGACAAAACTATAAGCAATTGAAAGCCAAGAACAAATCACCTTCCATAAACCACCACGTAAAGTTTGGAATTTCTCCACAGTGTCAATGTCAACGTTATGTTTAGTCTTTGGCTTTGGAGGCTCAAAGGAGCAGGTTAAAATGGCAATATTCGTGTCCTGAATTTGCTTTGGCATCGGTGGATGGCTCATATCTTTGTCAACCACAATCCCATATATTAGTTCGGTATCCTCCGGCTTTCCACCTACTTTTCCCTCCACTTTCATCAAGTCAAGATTAACATCCTTCCTCTCCAAATCTGCAACAGCAACCACTGCTTTGCGCTTGCATCTATTCACACTGCAATTGACATACCAAAAAAAAAAGTAAATATTCAATTTATGAAAATTGTAGAAACAAGTGCGAAATAAGGAACAACACTCACATCTTGGAGGATAAAGTGGTCATACAAGTTTGAATCAAAGGCTCAATATCTGTTGAGCCAAATACAAACTTATGGGATATACGCTCCAAATGTTCGAAAGCAATCCTGGAGGCCACTTCATATCCTTCTGCAATCCGGATAGTATGAATCCCACGTTCCAGAAGTTTCTCAGCTTGTTCTAGAAGTGCACCAGCCATAACAACAACTCCAGTTGTTCCACCACCGATTTCATAGTCTTGACTCCGGGACAACTCGACCATGAGCTTAGCAATCTGGTAGTCAACATCCATCTGCTCCAGGATTGTTGCACCATCATTCGCTGAAAGGGGAAAAAACATAAATAACTTGTACATGTAACAGAGAACACTTACAGCACTATTACTTTCGCTTTTTACAGACAAAAAAACACAGTTCTCACAAAATTCAAGGCCAGTGATATTATTAAACATCAATTTTCTCGATAATTCATCAATGTGCAGCACGAAACCAGTATTAGTATCTTTATTAATCTTCCTCAGCTAATCGAAGCTAGTCCGAGGCAATAACTAGATGCTGCATTTAAAGCGGAGTAAATCTGGGAGCTAACCATATTCTAAATACCTAAATAACATTTCTGCAAATACAATCAACTCGAAACCACGCAAAAATGACAAAACCTCGGATACGCTAATCGAAAACACACACATACACACACAGGAAGTAGGTGAGATTGCAGAGCTTACTTATGGTGATGTCACCGTCAGGGCTCTGAAGCATCTTATCCATGCCTTTTGGTCCCAGAGAGGTTCGGAGGATCCGAGCCACCGCTTTGCCGGCGGAGATATTTGCCTTCTGCGCATCGAGGCCGTGCAATCTGGTTTTCTGCTCCTGCTCCCTTAGAATAATGAATGGTCGGCCTTCAGGAAGATTTGAGAAACATTTGCCCTGGTAGTGGCAGTGTGGTAATACGGTACCCATTTTGCGTCGTTTTAATAGGAGGGCTATTTACAATTCGATCCCTACAATACAACCTATTTGCACCGGTAAAATAAAACCTTTTGACATTTTGCCCGCTTAAATTAAAGGCTGAAAAGTTTTGTACCGGGGAACAGTGGGGGGAATTTTCTTTTCTTTATGTTTCTTTTCTATTATGTCGAATGGATTGATTTCTCTTTTACTCACGAATTAAATTATTTGTATTGTTATTTTTTTATTGGTTTTTATTTTTGAAGTTTTCAGGATAGAAATTATTGATTATAATATTTTTCTTTTTTTAATAAAAATTAAATAATAAATTTTCAGAAAATAAGATTGAGATTTTACTTATGATAATAAATCAATATATAAGACTAATACACTAAATATATCAACACTATTACAAACATTTGTCTGTATTGGAATCACGATATCTACTACGCATGTGTAAGATTAATTCTAACGTACTCTCAATCAAATTCTATAAATCTCACTTTATCATCAATTTTTCTATTTTATATTCGAACTTTTTATCTTACTTTAATTTACTATTGCATGTGTAAGACTAATTCTAACATACTCCCTATCACTATTAAAAATCATTTATTAAGAATTATTATTTTATTTATTTGATTTTCGACCATTTCTATAACTATGGGATACTCCCCCTTCTCGAATTACTGCGTTTATCCGAGCGATCACAAACGACGAAATTTTCTCTTTTACTTATCCCTATCCCAATGAGCCACCAAAGCTCTTATTTTCTGTTTAGTAATAGTTCGAGTAAGTCTTGAATGGGTCATTCTATAAATCTCAATTCTTCATCAATTGTTTCTATTTTTCTTCGAACTTCTTATCTCACTTTAATTTATTGTTGACTCGCTGCAAAACATTTCATTTTTAGAATCCCTACTTATACTTATCACATATTTAATGGAAATAATGGGGAGCCGATTTTGATAAAAGACAAAATGAAAATAATAGGTAGCCAATAATGCTTTCTATTTGTAGAGGAGTGTGAGGGATAAAAAAGGGGGGAAACTCCCTATTTTGAGGAGCTCCTTCAAAGTCTGTTGGAGTAATATTAATGGTTTTGACTTCCTAAAATGGCTAAGTAGCCATTATAAGAAGGCTACTAGAGATAGTTAAAGGCTTAAGACTAACTCCAACAAACTATCTAATAAACTCCCTAAATCTCAATCTTTAAGTCAACTTTCTGTATTTTTTTAAATTGTTTATCTCATTTTACTTTATCAGACCATTTCCATATTTTAAGTACTTTTTATTCCAAATTTACTCCATCATACTCCCTATTTATAATTTATTTCATCACATGTTTAATGGAAACAATGGGGAACCAAACTACATAAAAGAAAAAAGAAAATAATAGGGAGTCAATGTTGCTTTCTATTTATCGGGATTGTAAATTAAAAAGAAAAAGAAAAAGAAAAAGGAGTCGCTTTAAGTAATACAAATTTTTTTTTTACACCCGTACGATGCACGGAACAGAAAGTTAAAATATAAAAATACAAATTATATTAATATTACTTTTATTATTATTTACTATGTGAACATATACATAGACAGACAGATAGAGGTTGAGAGAAATAACGAACAAGTTCACACTACATAAATTATAGATCGAATTCACACTATATATCTGAACGTACGTTACTGAATATTTCTTGTACACTACATTATTGGTCATATTCGATCCCGAATCGTCACCACCACAAACTAATATTTTCAAACTCTTTCAATGGGTGGCACACGATACATAAATAAATCATAAATATTGAACAATAGAAAGTTGAAAATAAATCATAAATACATAAATAAATAAAATTAAATGAATATACATGAATGAACCTTGAACTTAAAATTTTAAATGTATACATTACCGTATATATAATTAAAATTAATCTCTATTGTAAAAAAAAATTCAACCAATATAATAATCTAACTCTCAATAACATCTATTTATAGAAAACAAATACAACAATCAAACAATTTCAAATGGTTACGTTAATTTAATATTAACGTAATTTTTTTAAAAAATTAAATAATCTCATAATTTAAATTTACAATTACACACAACTCATTCATGAAAAGAGTGAAAAAAGTTAATTAAATCTACCTGAATAAAAATTAAAATAAAATTCTCAAATATATACATTACCATATACATGATTTTAATTAAACACAATAGATTTAATAACATTACCAAATAATACATTTAAGTTAATATAATATTAGAATAAGATATTATTATAATATCTTATTTCAATTAGAAATTAATAAAGTATATATATGCATACACATATACATACATGCTCTCTTTATATACTTAAAAAACAAATAAAATTATTAATTTAATGTCATTTAACTCAAAATCGTATAAAATATCCAAAATTATCATTCTAATATCTTATTTCAATACGAAATTAATAACATATATACATACATATATGCATACATACATACACATATATATGCAAAAAAATAAACACTTATAATTTAAAGTAAGGAAAAATAATATAATTTTTTCGATTAATAATTAATAAATAACTAAATTTGAAGAAGCAAAACAAAATAAAATACATAGACATAATAATCAAATATTATATTATATATATAATATATATATATATATATATATATATATATATATATAAAAAATATTTAAAGTATTAATTTTCAATAGATAATAGTTTAATTTTATATATTTTAAGTTAAAAAATACAAATAAAATATTTTTTAGAAGCCCAATTGATAAATAAAATTTCACCCAATCGGCCCAATCTTTAAAGCCCAGCTAAAAAAATCTAACTCGTTTCAGAATCCTACTCATTTAAATCCACTCAAAATCGGACGGTCTGTACATTCCACACCACATACAACGGTTCTAATCTACCCTCACCAAACTAGCCTTACTATAAATACTCAAACCCTACTTTTTTGGCCCATTCGCCACCCCCACAAAACCTAACCTTCCCCAGACTGTCAAAATCAGAAACTAAACCCGCCGCTCCGAACCCAACTACAACTATGATTAAGCTTCAACGCTCACACACGACACAAACACCATGTAGTTCTAGTTCAAAACATGTGGTTTCATTGCAATCTCTCCCGTCTTCACTTCATCTTTCCCAGTCTGTAGCCTAACTTCGCCGCTCCTTCGCCATCTCCGTCTAGCTAAAATTCATCGTTCACGCACAATACAAAAACACCATGAGATTCCAAACCCTACCTTTAGTTACATCCGCCATCTCCCTCGCATCCCATCACCATTCACACACACCAAACAAACACCATAAGTTTTCTACTTGATTCATAAATGCACCGCTCGAACCTGATTTATGCTAGATCTAAAGTTGACGGATTTTGGATCACATGCGGTGACTTTTGTTTGAACTTTCGAGAATAATTCATTAGGTAAACCTTCGAGTTATGGTTTTCATTATTTTCTTTCAATAGGTTTTAAAGTGAAATTGCATATCAAATTTTGCAGATCTCGATTTTGTCGTTAAAAAACATAATCTTTTTTGTTTTTCAAATTTGAAATATATGTGACCTGTTTTACTTAAAGATCTCCAAATTAGTTTGTGTATTGCATGAAATTCATTTACATATGTCCATTTATGTTGAGATCTAACTGATTTTTATATGTTCATCCAGATCTAATCGTGTGTTTAGCAGCTGTTAGGTCAAGTCCAGTGTAACAGGGTGATCACACTCGACATACCAGATTCTTGGATTCCATATGGATTCTTTTCAATTTCAATCACTTAAAGGTAAATCATCTCAATATTGATTTGCCAAATAGTAACTTTTTAAATAAAAAAAATATTAATAAAAAATTGTGAATAAAATTATAAAAGATGGTTGTTGCATGTGAGGCCTTATTTCTTAAAATTTGTTGATTTATAGATATTTAATTAAAACTTACCGAGATATATATAAATTAAAAAGGGAAAAATAAACAAATAATATCGAAACTAAAAACTATATTTCATTTTAATTAAAAATTATTATTGAGATAAAAAAATACACCATATTTGCAGCACATTCTCAGATTACGAATATTCATAAATAATCAAAACTGAATATAAAATATTTATAAAAATACTATATAAAAAATTTTGCTTTATTTCTACGTAAATCCATGAAAATCACATTTCAACTCATAATAGCTACGAAAATAACAATCAATAACAACAAAAATTAGGCAATCAGCCCAAACATATTATTATTAGCTATATAGACGGTGCATTTGTAAAATTATAACTGGAGGTTCCACGGAAAGACCGCTTTCAAAAGCCAAAACTTGATCAAAGTATTCGCCCCAAATAGTACAACTAATTCGACGACCTACAATACCAAATGATTATAAAGGCTGATTATTAATTAATATAAATACAAAAGCAACCAAAGAAAATAATATTTGCAAAAAATATTGATGCAAAACACTATAATTGAAATAATATTGATGCAAAACACTATAATCGCGCTTGTCATCCACCCATTATTTTTTTCCCCGGGGTTATGAATCTCGGATACCTTTCCAATTATATCTATAATAAGAATTTAAATTAAATTGATTCTAAAAAACTCAAACAATTGTATATAGTTTTATCTATTCAAAAGTATAAAGAAACTAACCAAACAAAATGGCCTCGTCAACTTTGTTAATGTCGGTGAGTATTGAGAAAGTACGGAAATCGAATATGTATTCAAGGTACAAATCATCCTTCACATCGACTAAAAGCGTTTTAGCATGAAAAACAATTTTGAGTTTTGCCATTGTAGTACGAAACCCATTGTAGTTTTTCACATAATAACTTGAAGCGCGTAAACGAGACCCTCAACAATTCGATTATCGAACAAGTTTACATTGATCTTCTTTGTCACACAAGTAATTTGTCATCCTTGCTTTACATGATTCGAGACAATTTAAGTCAATTTAATAAACTAATTGAAAAATTAGTAGGCAATCTGAATCTATGTATCTATATATAATACAGAAAAATACTGAGCACCAATAATTATCTACAAATCATGAAAAATGATCTTCATCGAAAACTTTTGTTCCTTGTCATCAAATCCTTTTTGAGCAAAAAAACAAACAACTCTTAACTTAAAGGATTTTTTATTAGTTCATTCGAGGTAGACATCTTTCAAGAAATTCTTGCTGCCCAGGTTTTGAAAATAGAGAAAAAGCACAAACACATTTTGGATGGAGAATGGTGATGTATCAAAATTGATTTGCAAATAATAGGAACCTATATGTATAGGGAGAACTGGTTGAAACCAAAGTAATTCAAAATTTGGAATTATGATAAACCAAACAAATCGAAATTTGTATGCACTTATTATCGTTGTTGTACAGGATTTTATTTATTTTTTCCATTTTTGATTGACATATTGTTTGAACTGAAGAGGTGTGGGGTGTGTGTGTGGGGTGTGTGTGTGTGTGTGTGTGTGTGGTGGAATAGATCTGCTACATATTGTATGAATTAAATATCTTTAATTGGGCAAAAAAATCGGATGTAATCTGATTTAATGAAAATGTGATCCCGACTTGAAATCGCAAAATTCTGAATATTGAATAAAAAACCAGCTGTACTGTATTACCTTTGTTTAGGATTCTAATTTTGCAAATGAACCGGATTGAATCATCTACATATTTTTGAAAATAGAATTGCAGTGGAAGATACCAATAATATTTTATTCATTTTGTGCATTTTTGATTGGTTGATTTTACAAGAAAAAAAATCGATCTATTTTCTATAATTTTATAAGTTAAATGTCTTTAGTTAGGAAAGAAAATCGGATGCAGTCTGATTTAATAAAAATGTAGTTTAGACCTATTAATCGAAATATTCAGCATTGAATAATAAAAATCTAATGTACTATATTTCTTTTGTTTAGTATTCTAGTTCAGCAAGTGAATCGGTGAAAATACCAAATTTTTTAGAGTTTAATTATGCAAGAAGATCACATATTCAATTCCAAAATATATTAATGTTTTATTATTTTTTGTCAAATTAGTTATATTTGGGGTCTGTAATTTATTTAATTTTGATACCTTATTTTGTTTTTTGGATACCAACGGGGACTATAATTTAATTTATTTTCATGCTTTTTTAATAGTGGGTTTTATTATGCTTGCTTATCTAATGTTCATTACTTCAATTCAAAATACCGAAAAATACAGTTTCTCTTTAATCAAAATTTGAACTCGTATATGAATAAATTTTATTATTGTACTCTTCTAGATTTCGTGGATATTATTCATTGGTGTTTTATATAGTATAGACTATGCAGTGTGATTCAAACATTTTCTAAAAACTCGATCGATCTTATTGTAAGTTTTTTTTTGATAAATTGACCAATTTAGTGGCTAATATCACGTACATTTTTTAAATAGAACCAAAATGATTTATTTTAAGGACTTAAAACATTGGAGGCTTAATAAGCTACCTAATTAGTAATATGACATAAAATATCTTATATAATTATAATCAATATATATTCTTAAGGATAAATTAGTCTATTTTAATGTTTATTATTTTTTGACAAATGCTCTAAAGGAAATAATTTGGATATGTATAGGAGTATAAAATATAGGATATTAAAATAAGTTAACAATTTTTAGACCAATCCATTAATTTCGGAAACAGATCCGACAAAAGGGATTTGTTAAAACAATCTTAGGGTTATTATTGAACTAAATGCATGAAACGAAATAAATGCCGATTCGAATCGATTTTTGAACTTTAAATTAAACAATAAGGTTAAGAAGAAAATTCAGCCATCAAATGTGTAACTTGAAGAACATACAAAGTTTGAAAAAAAAAAATCACAATAATTAGGTGACCCTTTTCCGGTCTTTTCAATTATTTCCCATTGTTTTTTTTTTTTCCATTTATCACCAAGTTGAACGATTCTTTGTTATTCTTTTTTTTTTAACTTAACTTTTTCAAATATTTATCTAATCCCTAACATCTTTAGAACCTTATTTGTATGTTAATAATGTTGCTAGTTTTTCACATATTTCACATATATTGTTCATAACTCTCAAACATGAGTTAATAATATTTATTGGATATTTGACATGAATATTTAGAATTTAAGTGTCATTATAAAGTTAAGTGAAGTAAGGGAGTATTTATGGAAATTCTTGATCTCAAATGCTCTTTGAAGTTGAATATCACAAGTTTGACCTCAATTTGTATAATTATATTTGATCACCAAAAGGATAATATATAATTTTCAATTGTAAGTCACTATACTCGAGCCTTAATTTCTCTTAGTCGCATCTTTGTTTGTTGAGTTTGGTTGCAACTCAATTTTATTACTTTAAATTTTAACTTGTTTGTTTAAATATCATCATCAAATTTAGTATGCTAGATAAAGTTCATATTACTATAATCTAATACTTTAATTTAAGTTTTAACTTGTTTGTTTAAATCAAATTTAGTATGCTCCAATAAAGTATTGATTACGGGTATGTTTGGCGGAGAAAGCTGATAGCTGAAAAGCTAGCTGATAACTGATAAGTTATTTGAGAGTTGATAGCTGAAAAGTTAGCTGATCTAAATAAAAGCGTTTGGCAAATTTAGCTGATAAGCTGATTCAAAAATACAAAATTACACAAAGTACATGTTTAAAATAATAGTGTTAATAATATTTTTTATTTATTTTCATATAATATTAGGATTGTAAATTTAATTATTATTGTTTCTATTACCAATTTCGTTTATATATATATATATGTATATAATTTTCAATAATTCCACAATACTTTTTTTAACGTATTGGGGAGAGGACTTTTTTTATTTTCTTTATACACCAATTTATAGTCAAGCTAAAAATAATAATAATAATAATAATAATAATAATAATTTCACTATACTAAAATAATTCTTAGATATTCATCTAACAATTAATAAATTGGTGAAATTAAACTAATAATAATACCTAACAAAATAGGGCAAGACTCTTGTCAGGCCGAACTAACGGATCATCCGTTAAGCCAAAATTTCATACCGCTATATTATACTACAAAACTCAATACATTATAGTAAAAAGTCAATACATCATAATACTAATACAAAAACCAATACATCATAACACGGGTCAGATATTTATGAAAAATCAATAATTTTGAGTACAAAAACCAATACATTAGAGTATCGGGTCAGGTGACCTAACAGGTCATGACCCATCAATCTGGCCTAACGCAAGTCTTTGCCAACAAAATAATAGAGTAGTTTTCTAAAAAAAAATAAAATGGTTAAAATAGGAATAAAATCAAAAAGCTCCATGAGCTTATTTGAAAAGTTTGTAATAGTAGCATCTGATATAAGCTCTGACTTCTTAAATAAGCTCATGCAACCAAATCTTATTTAATACATAGAGCTTATAAGTCCTCAAAATAAGACATAAGCTAGCTTATTATGCTTACCAAACATACACTACATTTAATCATTCAACTTCTCATTTAATCAAGCTAATACATAAAAATACAAATTTATCTTTACTAACTTGTTAATTATCAATTTTATTTTTCCCCCGAATTTAACTCAAATAATATTTATATTAATTTCATACTATCATGTTAATCCTGTTTTATTTTTCTCCCAAATCTAACTCAAATAAGATTCATATTAATTTCATATTACCATGTTCATCGCCGGACTCCGGTTGAATTCCATACTACATTCATAAAAGATTTTATACTGCATTGGGGAATTCTATCGAATTCCATACTACATTCATAAAATTTCACACTATGTTGTGCAATTCCAATTCATACTATCGAATTCCATCATACATTCATAAAACTTCATACTACGTTGCGGAATTCCAATTCATACTACGAATTCCATACTACATTCATAAAAATCTCATACTACGTATTGGAATTCCAATTCATAAAATTTCAATTCTAATTTTACATTACATTTATAAAATTTCATATTACGATTTTCATAATATATTCATAAAATTTCATACTACATTCATAAAAAATTTCTCCTTTTTCCCGTGTTATTGTTCATTCAATTCCTATGAAAAAGTAACAATTCGAAACAACATCAAAACCCATTGTAGTGAATGACCCAAACAAAATAAATTGTTAATTAGGCCAAACCAACCATAAGATTCAAGTCTGCTTTGTACTTATGTGTCATATATTATGAAAATAAAATCAATCGAGGGTCTTTTTTCCATTGATAACAATGCACAGCCCCACGCAATTAAGACCGCCACCATTGGCGTCTTTTACCTCAAATGCAACCTCCAGCCATCCAAATCCAAAACCAACAACAGATCAAGAATTTTCTCACCATATATCTTTTTGATCCAATAATAATAATAAACCCACAAAATCACAAAGGAAAAACAAAAGGAAAATCAACATCCTTATCAAAATCAGACATGAGTTCTACATCGCTCAATCAACAACCTATGATCCTAACTATCGAGAACCTGTCAGTCGGCTTAAAGCTCCTCACATCCTGATTTATCCAGAAAATCTCACACCCGAATCAATCGCGCCTCCTCTGTTCGTTGTTCAACTTGTAGGTTGTTCACACCCGAATCAATCACATCCTGATTTAATTCACTTCTTCTCCCTCCCTCGCTCTCTTTAATGAATTATCTTGTTCTCTTTATCTGGTATTCATTCTTTTATTTAAAGTAAACATGCACACTTTTCAAAATTATGTAAATAATTATATTAGAAAATATAAATGTTTAAATTTAAAAACTATATAAATAGTTGTATTGAGAAATATAAATATTTAAATTAAAAGTATGATTATTTGCTTGAAAAGTAGTAGAACATAATATATACTCCTTGGATCCCAAATTAATAGCGCATTTCCACTTTTACAAAGATTAAGAAAAAAATAATTAGTAATGACCTAAAAGTTAAACTTTATTTACATTTTTCAATTATACTTTTCACTTTGACACTAATAATTTATTAATTATTATTACTAAAGTAAATTCAATAAGGGCTTTATAAATAAATATATGAAAACAAAGTTACGCTATAACTTAAGATTAAAAAGGAAAAGTATATTATAATTATTGGCAGATCCGAACGAGTATATATTGCTAAGGTATATAGAAAACTTAATTGTAGATAATGGGTATGTTTGGCGGACAAAAGTGATAAGTTAGTTGATAGCTGAAAAAGTAACCGATGATTGATAAGTTATTTGAGAGCTGATAGTTGATAGTTGATAACTGATAGTTGAAAAGCTAACTGATCTAAATAAAAGCGTTTGGTAAATTTAGTTGATAAGCTGACTCAAAAATACAAAATTACACAAAAGTATATGTTTAAACTAATAGTGTTAATGCTATTTATTTATTTATTTTTATATAATATTAGGATTATAAATTTAATTATTATTATTTCTATTACCAATTTTGTTTTTTATATATATATATAAATTTTTTAATAATTGCACAGTACTTTTTTTTAACGGACTGGGAGAAGATTTTTTTTTTATTTCCTTTATACGCCAATTTATAGTCAAGCTAATACTACTACTACTACTACTAATAATAATAATACTTGCACAATACTAGAATAATTCTAGATATTTATTTAATAATAATAATTTCACAATACTAAAATAATTCTTAGATATTCATCTAACAATTAATAAAGTGGTGAACAAAAAATAGCTAATGAAATAGTAGTGTTGTTTCCTAAAATAATAAAAGGGTTAAAATAGAAATAAAATCAAAAAATTCCATGAGTTTTTTTAAAATACTTGTAATAATAGCATCTGAGATAAGTTCAAACTTTTCAAATAATCTCATACAACCAAACAAGACTTATTTATTTATAGAGAGTATAAGTCCTATGAATAAAACAAAAGATAGCTTATTATACCAAACATACACAATATATTATTAAATTTGAAGAGAATACCTTCCTGCCAAGAACTTTGACCTTTTTCATTTCAATTTATAAATAAAAGTATTCCTGCCAAGAACTTTGACCTTTTTCATTTCAATTTATAAATAGAAGTATTCGTAGTTGGATTAAAACCTCTTGAGCAAATAACATTACATGTTCTCAACTCACAAAAATGAATTGGTCCTCTAGCTTATGCGGGTGTAAAAGTTATCATTTTTTATTTAAATTACAATTTCATCATGCAACTATTCAAATTACTCTAATTCTGAGTAGATTCTCAATATTTTCAAAGTCACATAATTTTACTTGACAATAATATTTTAAGATTTCTAGCTAAAATAGACTCAATTTGAGCCCTTTTATTAGTTATCATGCTAAATTGAGCTTTTAAACTTGAATAAAACTATACTTGAAACCATCAATTTTACGTTTCCTAACTTGATACAAGTTTTTAATTAGAGAAAGAAAAACCATCAATTGAAAATATAAAATGATTTTGTTCGCAAGCTTGAGAGAGAGGTACTTTAATTGAATGTATAGGTGTGCATCGTTGGGTACCGAACTGACCGAATTTGGTCGTCACTAAGGGTGAATCAAACTAATGTGTAAAACAGATCGTCAGCCGAACCAAATTATGCTTTTTTTTTTTTTTTCATTCACCCCACCTATTTTATAGCCCAGAAAACAAAATAAGAAATATATATAATTTATATATACACACATATATATATATATATAAAATGTAATTCAACCAATTCGATTAAATCGATTTTCTTTATAACTGAAAAATCGAAATATGCAGTTTGGTTCGATTTTCGACATAATTTTGCATATGTGTGTGTTGTTCTTGTTGTAGCTAAGGTATCAAATATGTACAAACCTGAAGTCTAGATTATGTTTCCCTGAAAGTCGTAGGTACATATTCTTGCTACTTAGGAAATTTAGAGATTACAAACTAAAGTTAATCTCAAAGAAAATAAAAGTTCCTGATAAATCCAAAATGTGTTCGTGGCATCCCAGTACTAGAAGTCTAATCTTTTTTTTCCCCAAGCATCTACAATAAAAATAATACGGTTAGCTAATCAACAGTTTAAAAACACATTTTGATTTCTCGAATAACACGCACCCTAAAATTGCATGTGAAAATTGACTAATCAACAATTTCTATTATGATTTTTTCGTATCTTTTATCTTTATTACGACCCAATTTCATTCCTTTATTTAAAAAGATAACAATTGTTGTTACACTCGAGGTTCTCAAATGTGATATAGCATCAAAGATAAAAATAGCCATGGTATAGTTTCAAGATGCTGCAACAAGAAAGGGCCTGGTTATAAACATAGTGCCCTTTCATATCTGCAGTATAAATTTAACTTTCCAACAGTCTACACAATTGTAAATAAATACACCATTTTGTACACATCTACTCAATTACAATACAATGCCCACTTTGATCAAAATTGCGTTAATATTTTTCATTGTTAGATCAAATTACATAGCAATGTGAGTTTGTGAATGGTAAAAAATATTCAATGGGACAAGTATTAATCTGGAGCCCAGGTAGATTAAATGTATGTATGTTTTTTTTTCTTTTTTCGAATTTCGTCAGAGAAGTCGAGCATTTTCATTTTAACTTTACCGTAGAATCTTGAGAATCATCGGTTTAAAGAATTCCCCATATGTACTTGCTAAAAATACATTAATTTACTATCTTTAGAAATGTTTTGATTGTGATTGCGTTTATTATCCATTGCAAAACTATGAACAAATACGGGAAAATAAACGCAAAACATTTATGGAGAGAAGGAAGAAGATGAACTAATCGAAAAATTTATTATATTTTTGTTGTTGGGATGAATGAATTAAAATTTATTCTTCCTTTCCTGTAAGAATAGGCACACTGGGTGACCATATAATCCAATTAAAATCCAGTATTACTCCATATTAATTGTATATTAATTGCATACTATCAATACCAAAATTCATACTATTTCATATTAATTTAATAGTGGTAATCACCCCAGTTGCTGTTGGCCGCCAGTCCTCACTGGTCGAATTTCATACTATTTCGTTACATCTCATATTACGGCGTGATCTATATTGTGAAATTCCGTACTATATCATAGAATTCATATTATTTTTTCAAATTTTATACTAAGTCTCGATCGATCGAATTTCATGCTATACCGTTGAACGTGTTACTATATCATAAAATTTCATACAATATTTTAAAAGTCATATTCATCAAATTTAATACCAAATCGTATATATATAATCTCAGAACTACACATCAAATTTCATACTAAAAGCAACAAGTTTTCTTCTCAATCGAAACTCATATTATATTTATCAAATCTCCTACTAGCTTTATTTATTAACTTTATTAGAATTCATACTAATGGTAATAAATTTGATAATAGTAATACGAAAAGAAATAAAATCAGAGAAAAGAGAAGGCCCAGTAAACAAACAAATGTAGACACAAATTTCAATATTCAAGTTGAAATATATCTTCCGCCCAAAAGAGGCCCAAGTTCTAAACATGGTCTACATGTGAGATGACCCATATGATATTGGACACTCCGATCTCAAAATTTGGCAAGTAGTACACACTATTAGATATGAAAATACTTCTTTGTTTTTGTCATCTTCTTAATTTATGATAGAATTAAAAAAAAAAAAAGGATTCTATAAGGGGAAAAACCCTCGATAATAAGTTAAAAATCTTGGGCAAAACTGAGAGAATTTTCCCTCAATATAATTCTACTCGATAAAATTTTTTGAGGGGCACGTTGCCTTTAATAAATTTTTTTTAGGGCATTATCGAAGGTTTCTTTATTCGATAATAAACTTGGGCCTGAATATATTTGCCCTCGGAAAAAGTGAGTGGATATTCAGCCTCGAAAAAATCAAGGAAAAATATCCCTAAAAAAAACCGAAGACAAATATTTTCCCCTCAGAAAATATTATAAAATAATATTTTAAAAAATAGAAGAAAAAAACTGAAGGCATTCTGGCCTTTGGTATTTCGGAAGGGGTTACCCTCGATATTTCTCAAGGGGAATATTCTTTCGTTTTTTTTTCTTTCTTATTATTTTTAATTCTTATTTATTTATTAAAATACTCCAAAATTTAGAAAAATTATTAATAAACAGACAAATAAATAAATAAATTATTATATAAATATCTTAAACTTTACAATTATTAAATTTGTTTAACAAAATTGTTTAGCAGAAAAACTTATAAAATCAGGTAAGTAAAGACATTACAAAAATTCTGGAGGTGGACTTTCTAATAGTTTATCATCCACAACTTTGTTTAATAGTTTCATCATTTACTTTTTTTTTCCTTTTGCACTTATATCTTGGTGTTTGGTGGTATCATTTTCTATACTTCTTCCGAACTACTTCCTTCCATAGGCCAATAATGGATTTAGAAAATAATAGTGGTTTATTCTTGTTAATTTCAGTGGTAGTCCAAATGACACTTATTTATAATGAGATTATATTAACTACTTTTTGTTAAATATATCGAGGTTGGAACCTCAACCAAATAATATTTCTTTCTTTTTCATAAAAGAGAAAGACCGATGGATGTTCAATCGACAAATGTAATTTCTTATTACTAATGTTGCGATGATCTGGTTAATTTTGGCTCGAGCACCAACCATGGATTTCATATACATTTAGTGAACAAACTATTCAATTCAATTATATGTTTGATATATTTTAAAATAATTTTCATTAAACAAATTTCATGAACTTACGGTATTACACATCTTCAATATAATTCAATTATTAGATTTAATTTATTAATACAAGTATTCATATTAAAAATCTTAACAAATAAAATTTCAAACATATAAAAATGTTTAATGTTATATTAGTAAAATCATGCAATTCACGTGCAAAGCATGTGCACCTTACTAGTACTAGTTTGAATACCCGCGAAAATCGCGGGTAAATATAAAAAATACAAAATTAAATGTAAAATTTATCAAAACCTTTTTAAACTGAAAAATGTGAATTAAAATAATAATAAGAAGAAGATGGCTTAAAGAGGAAATTCGGAAAATGGCGTCTTCTTGCCTTGGGAACAACTTGTTGCCTTTAAGTAGCTTGGAGATGATTCGGATGAATCGACTAAAAAGTCCTCATCGGATATTGTGACGGGAGAGTGATGAACGATTCTTGATTTCGCTCGTCTTTGGAATGATTTGACGCTCCTGAAGTTTCTTATTGGCTTGTTTTTGGTGGTTTTGTGTTTGGTTCCACTGTTGTTGAGTTTTGGAGTGTAGGGCCCATTAACTGATGATCCACATGTTGAATAAGATGCAGAAAGCATGTCATCACATTCACTTCCCCCCTGCTGATGAAAACATGGGTTTAAATCACAAAATCTTAATTTTTCAGACTAAATGAAATTTTTGTCCGAATGTAAAAACATAATAAACAAAAAATAAAATGTTCACTCACTCATTTTTCCAATCATTGATTAAATATCAGTCTCAAAATTCATTCTTCTACCGAAAATAGAAAGAAAATTACTAAATGATGATTGGTAAAATCTCAAGCAATCACATCCAAGATTAGAGTTTGCAATCACTAACCAACTGCAGAAAGTTTGAAACTTGTTCCGTGCTTTCTTTCCCCTGGGGAAGATACCCTGTCTCTTATACACATCTAGATGTGTATAAGAGACAGCTTATATACATATATATGTATCTGAAGGATTAAAAATAACTCGGTATAAATAATCTTACTAAAATATGAATAAAACGGATGCCAGATCATATGTAGAGATAGCTTCTTAGTTTAGTTATTTTAAAAATTCCAAATGTTTTGTTACGACGTTATAGAATCAACGATCAACATTTTGGGAAATAGTTTGTTGCTAATTGTTTCTTGCATGTGGTGAATATAATTCTCCAAAGCTAATACATATTGGTTACTTTTTGGATTCATTGGTTAAAATTAACTGTTGCAGGTATCTTCCCCAGGGGAAAGAAAGCACGGAACAAGTTTCAAACTTTCTGCAGTTGGTTAGTGATTGCAAACTCTAATCTTGGATGTGATTGCTTGAGATTTTACCAATCATCATTTAGTAATTTTCTTTCTATTTTCGGTAGAAGAATGAATTTTGAGACTGATATTTAATCAATGATTGGAAAAATGAGTGAGTGAACATTTTATTTTTTGTTTATTATGTTTTTACATTCGGACAAAAATTTCATTTAGTCTGAAAAATTAAGATTTTGTGATTTAAACCCATGTTTTCATCAGCAGGGGGAAGTGAATGTGATGACATGCTTTCTGCATCTTATTCAACATGTGGATCATCAGTTAATGGGCCCTACACTCCAAAACTCAACAACAGTGGAACCAAACACAAAACCACCAAAACAAGCCAATAAGAAACTTCAGGAGCGTCAAATCATTCCAAAGACGAGCGAAATCAAGAATCGTTCATCACTCTCCCGTCACAATATCCGATGAGGACTTTTTAGTCGATTCATCCGAATCATCTCCAAGCTACTTAAAGGCAACAAGTTGTTCCAAGGCAAGAAGACGCCATTTTCCGAATTTCCTCTTTAAGCCATCTTCTTCTTATTATTATTTTAATTCACATTTTTCAGTTTAAAAAGGTTTTGATAAATTTTACATTTAATTTTGTATTTTTATATTTACCCGCGATTTTCGCGGGTATTCAAACTAGTACTAGTAAGGTGCACATGCTTTGCACGTGAATTGCATGATTTTACTAATATAACATTAAACATTTTTATATGTTTGAAATTTTATTTGTTAAGATTTTTAATATGAATACTTGTATTAATAAATTAAATCTAATAATTGAATTATATTGAAGATGTGTAATACCGTAAGTTCATGAAATTTGTTTAATGAAAATTATTTTAAAATATATCAAACATATAATTGAATTGAATAGTTTGTTCACTAAATGTATATGAAATCCATGGTTGGTGCTCGAGCCAAAATTAACCAGATCATCGCAACATTAGTAATAAGAAATTACATTTGTCGATTGAACATCCATCGGTCTTTCTCTTTTATGAAAAAGAAAGAAATATTATTTGGTTGAGGTTCCAACCTCGATATATTTAACAAAAAGTAGTTAATATAATCTCATTATAAATAAGTGTCATTTGGACTACCACTGAAATTAACAAGAATAAACCACTATTATTTTCTAAATCCATTATTGGCCTATGGAAGGAAGTAGTTCGGAAGAAGTATAGAAAATGATACCACCAAACACCAAGATATAAGTGCAAAAGGAAAAAAAAGTAAATGATGAAACTATTAAACAAAGTTGTGGATGATAAACTATTAGAAAGTCCACCTCCAGAATTTTTGTAATGTCTTTACTTACCTGATTTTATAAGTTTTTCTGCTAAACAATTTTGTTAAACAAATTTAATAATTGTAAAGTTTAAGATATTTATATAATAATTTATTTATTTATTTGTCTGTTTATTAATAATTTTTCTAAATTTTGGAGTATTTTAATAAATAAATAAGAATTAAAAATAATAAGAAAGAAAAAAAAACGAAAGAATATTCCCCTTGAGAAATATCGAGGGTAACCCCTTCCGAAATACCAAAGGCCAGAATGCCTTCAGTTTTTTTCTTCTATTTTTTAAAATATTATTTTATAATATTTTCTGAGGGGAAAATATTTGTCTTCGGTTTTTTTTTAGGGATATTTTTCCTTGATTTTTTCGAGGCTGAATATCCACTCACTTTTTCCGAGGGCAAATATATTCAGGCCCAAGTTTATTATCGAATAAAGAAACCTTCGATAATGCCCTAAAAAAAATTTATTAAAGGCAACGTGCCCCTCAAAAAATTTTATCGAGTAGAATTATATTGAGGGAAAATTCTCTCAGTTTTGCCCAAGATTTTTAACTTATTATCGAGGGTTTTTCCCCTTATAGAATCCTTTTTTTTTTTTTTAATTCTATCATAAATTAAGAAGATGACAAAAACAAAGAAGTATTTTCATATCTAATAGTGTGTACTACTTGCCAAATTTTGAGATCGGAGTGTCCAATATCATATGGGTCATCTCACATGTAGACCATGTTTAGAACTTGGGCCTCTTTTGGGCGGAAGATATATTTCAACTTGAATATTGAAATTTGTGTCTACATTTGTTTTGTTTACTGGGCCTTCTCTCTTTTCTCTGATTTTATTTCTTTTCGTATTACTATTATCAAATTTATTACCATTAGTATGAATTCTAATAAAGTTAATAAATAAAGCTAGTAGGAGATTTGATAAATATAATATGAGTTTCGATTGAGAAGAAAACTTGTTTGCTTTTAGTATGAAATTTGATGTGTAGTTCTGAAGATTATATATATACGATTTGGTATTAAATTTGATGAATATGACTTTTAAAATATTGTATGAAATTTTATGATATAGTAACACGTTCAACGGTATAGCATGAAATTCGATCGATCGAGACTTAGTATAAAATTTGAAAAAAATAATATGAATTCTATGATATAGTACGGAATTTCACAATATAGATCACGCCGTAATATGAGATGTAACGAAATAGTATGAAATTCGACCAGTGAGGACTGGCGGCCAACAGCAACTGGGGGTGATTACCACTATTAAAATTAATATGAAATAGTATGAATTTTGGTATTGATAGTATGCAATTAATATACAATTAATTATGGAGTAATACTGGATTTTAATTGGATTATATGGTCACCCAGTGGTGCCTATTCTTACAGGAAAGGAAGAATAAATTTTAATTCATTCATCCCAACAACAAAAAATATAATAAATTTTTCGATTAGTTCATCTTCTTCCTTCTCTCCATAAATGTTTTGCGTTATTTTCCCGTATTTGTTCATAGTTTTGCAATGGATAATAAACGCAATCACAATCAAAACATTTCTAAAGATAGTAAATTAATGTATTTTTAGCAAGTACATATGGGGAATTCTTTAAACCGATGATTCTCAAGATTCTACGGTAAAGTTAAAATGAAAATGCTCGACTTCTCTGGACGAAATTCGAAAAAAGAAAAAAAAACATACATACATTTAATCTACCTGGGCTCCAGATTAATACTTGTCCCATTTGAATATTTT
>BMAC01000795.1:61718-75131 GCA_014905375.1 Phtheirospermum japonicum | reverse complement strand
CAATGGGCCTGTTTGTTTGTTTGTTTGTTTCAGTCCAACTGTTAGTTACCATAAACAATTACTCCTATGATAACTAACTTATAGGAAGAGATAAAGCAACAAAGTAAATTCTAGAAACAAATCTTGTAAAGGCAGGCAATTACACAAATAAATCTAAGAATAGGTTGAAGACATACTCTCGACGGGGCTGGGGCTCGGGCTGGAGAGAGAGAGCGGTTTCAATGTACCTGACAAGAAAACAAGGATTAGCGGCAACAACGTTCAGATCTCAAAAATAAGCAAACGAAACCCAAAAAACACAACCAACTCATTTCAGATCACATAAAAAATAAAAGGGAAATTTCATACTGAGATTAAGGAAGACGAGTTTCTCTTTATTCGGTTCCCAGACCGGCAGTTGGGGGATCACATTTTTCTTCTTTTCATTGGAAACTGAAGACATTGTTACTAGGGTTCGGTTTTTTTTTAAGAGGCGATAAGCAAATGATAGATTGGACAGGTTGCTCACGCCTTTTAAATCGAAGATCCCAGTCTGTCGGTTTGGTTCAGCCATTATACATTATAAACTATCGAACCTTTCTACGTACTCCATATACTTATAAATTTATTAATTGTAAATTCTGATTTTTAAAATTATATATATATAACATACAAACAAATCAAGAAAAATGAAGCTGCTTATATATATATATAACATACAATCTCACCCCTCCCCATTAAAGTTGCTCTTATCAAACCTCCATTATAAGGAAAATCTGTACCGTCTAAAAAATCCTTCTCAAAACCCCAACACTAATTTTTCTTTTCCTATTAAGTTTATTTTATTTTTTTTATTAATGAAATTCAAACGAAAAATGAACTACAATCCCCGAATCCGTGTTTATTCCCTGTTTTTCTTCTGGTTCCTTTCGTTGAGGGGTTATATAGTCTGCAACGCTGTTGTTTATAGTCGACGAAGGCCAAGGATTAAGGAGCTTTCAAGCAGGAAAAAGAGCTAGACGCGATGTTCTCTTCGTTTTTTGTTCCAGTGTGTGAAATAGACACGCGTTTTATAAAAAGGCTTGTAAAAACGAGTACTCTGTTTATTTGATTTTCCTATTAATTAGTGTTTATTGAAGTAATATAACTTGTTGATTTTTTTTTTCAGGTTTTTTTAAAAGATACACCCATATGTCTCGTCCGCATAATCACAAAGAAAACCCAGAAGAATGGAAAGGAGACGAGGATATTCGGTTTTCCCCTTTTGCCCGCACACCCCCGAGGTTAACATTTTTTCTTAATATATATATATATACTCAGTTAAGTTACTTTTACTTTTTGTTGCAATTTCTAAACTCGAGGCACATGTGAAGGATCAATACAGATGTTTGCATTTATCTTACCAAATAGGTATTTCTTAAATTTCCGTTGCTGTGGGATTACCTGGAGGCAACTAGAACCATTTATTTATTTTTTTTAAGTGGGTTTACTTACTAAGAAATTTAAGAAAATTTAAGAAATACTAATTTGGAACTAGAACCATTTCTGTATTGATCCTTCAGATGTGGCTCGAGTTTAGAAATTGCAACAAAAAGTAAGAGCAACTTAACTGGCTATATATAGAGAGTCTTGTCTTTTTTACCAATTTAAACAATGTAAAACTCTTTTTTACCAATAAACGAACAAAATATCTTTTTTACCCATTTTGTAATATAAAAAGAACAAAATATCCCGTCCCAAAATATTAAACTACTCGCCCCAAATATTTTAAACTACCCGCCCCAAACTTTTATTGCCATTCTACCCTAACATACAAATCATACACCACAAACCATTGTATTGCTCGACCCAAATAACCCTTCTCGCCCAAAATATTAAAATGCTCGACTCAAACATTTATCAACTCTCGGCCCAAACATAAAAAACACTCTCCATACCAAATATTTGTATTGCTCGACCCAAATAATGTTGCTCGCCCCAAATATTTCAAACTACTTGCCCCAAACTTTTATATTTTACAAGTACATTTTAAACTTTTTCAATCCAGAAATGGATAGAAAACATCTTTCGTACATTATGGGTATAAAAGAGTTTTGTCTTTCGAAAATGGGTATTTCAAAAAATGCAAACCTCGGGTGTGTGTGGGCCAGGAGGGGAAAGGCCTTTGGGATGGTGTCTAGAAAACTAAAGATCCTCGTCTCCTTTCCATTCTTCTGGGTTTCTTTGTGATTTGTGATTATGCATACAAGACATGTGTGTATCTTTTAAAAAACCAAAACAAAAAAAAATCAAGTTATTTCATAGAATTTACTTCAATAAACACTAATTCATACCAAAAAGGAGAAATCAAATAAACAGGGCACTCGGTTTTACAAGCCTCTTTTATAGAACGTGTGTCGATTTCACACACACTGGCTATGTGATTATTGGAAAAAAAAAACGAAGAGAACAAAACTTGCGCGTCTAGCTCTTTAATCCTTGGCCTTCGTCGCCAATAAACAAGCAGACGATATAACTCCTCAACGAAAGGAACCAGAAGAAAAACCGGGGAAAAACAATGAAAACACAGATTCGGGGATTTTAGTTCATGTTTCGTTTGAATTTCATTAATAAAAAAAAAGAAAAAACTTAATAGGAAAAGAAAAATTAATGTTGGGGTTTTGAGAAGGATTTTTGTAGACACTACAAATTTTATTTTCCCTATAATAGAGGTTTGCTAAGAGCAACTTTTTGGATGGGGAGGGGGTGATTAAATGAGGAGGGGAGGGGAAGGGGGTTGGGAAATGGGGATGGAGATACGCAGGTGGAGGGGAAGAGAAGGGGAGGAAAATAGGGGGAAAAAAAGAAAGGAGGGAAGGTGGGGCGGCATTTGCAGCCCTGGACAATTGGAAGGTGATGCTGTGGGGTCACGTACTAGGAAACAATGGTCGTGCACGGCCTGGGCCCAACAAAAACTTGAGATATATTAAATAAGAATTGGAATGTTATAAGTTTTGTTTGATCATATGAATATTATATATTTCTAAAATATTGCTAAAAGCTTAATAGTACTGACCTCAATTAATTAARAAAAGAGAAAAGAAAAATGTATTATCTACTTGTAATGAAAATAAATATTTTTTTCTTATGGGACAC
Source organism: Phtheirospermum japonicum (assembly GCA_014905375.1). Taxonomy (NCBI): domain Eukaryota; kingdom Viridiplantae; phylum Streptophyta; class Magnoliopsida; order Lamiales; family Orobanchaceae; genus Phtheirospermum; species Phtheirospermum japonicum. Next base: position 72,017 of record BMAC01000795.1, on the reverse strand, counting down.
ATTAGCTGCAACAAACAGAATCAAAATCAAGGGTCACATTGCCTTCTACAAGAGCACAATCCTTGAGTGGTCAACGCGGAAGTGATGACCCATTTGTGGTGATGTGTTTTTTATGGGTACGCTGTTTTTTTACGAACGAAATAGTCTRATCTTTKATAGATTTACATCCTAGATCCCCAARGAAAAATTCTAATGAATTAAAAATAAAAAGAACAATGAAATTTACCCATATCCACCAACATGTTTATTGAGAAAATGAGCATGCCAATAAATGCCCAGAGAAATACTCACATTTTCTATTTTCGCTTATTGATTCCCCTGAATCATCTTTCATCTAACAAATGAATCATCTTTCATCTAACAAAATAGAGAAAATTCTACTCTTGTTGAAAATCTTTCGTTCAATTAAAATGATTTCAAATTTGTCCAATATATATGCGAGAAAACTCTCTCATGTATATGAATTATCGACATATATTACATTTTCAAAAAATATGTTGTACATGTAAACAAATACACACTTTAGCCAAGTCAATTAGGCAACTTCTAAATTTCACATTAAGATGTTTGAGTCATTACTTTCATTATCTAAGTATTTTGATCGCAAGATTGCTGTTTTCCACATCCCCGTCAATAAGTTAGTCCATTGTTTACATAGAAACAAATTCATAAAGAAACAAAAAAGGAATATTTCATATTATTCCATAGAATTTGATTTCACACATTAAAAGCATAAAGAAATCTCYCAATGGGTTTTTGAAAATACTCATATTCTTCAGTTAACTCGTAGTCCTTGTTAAATAAAACAATTTCCAGTGTTCATTTAAACAGAGAATGAGAGAAACAAACACAAACACACGYGAGAGTTATAGAGAGAATTTGAATAAAAAACAGAAAATTTAAAACAAATGTGAAGAAAAAGAATTTTAGCATAAAACTAAACATGCCGAGAAAAATCGAATAAAAGGAAGTTAACCTGAATAGAAACAAACCTACACAGGAATACATAGACACTGACCTGCAAATGGACAAACCTACACAAGAATACATAGCCACTGACCTGCAAACGGCCGATGAATAGAACATATTTCTTCTTTGCATGCTCCATTTTTTTCTTACTGAATTTCTAATTCCAACAATTTAGGCAGCCTCTGAAAATATAATCCCGCCCAGTAAGTAACAATAATTCGACAAAGTTTACAACAATATAATCCAGAAAAATTGCAGAAAAAATAAAATCTATATTACTGATGGTACCAATTTTTATTCTAATTGTAAATAGGAATTATAATTATGGTCTTGCTCCAGGAGATATGCATGTATTTGTTAATAATGACTCGATGACTTTGTCGGCAAATATGATACCAAATTTTAGTGAACTGCTCAAAATTTAAGTATGATTATTATCCATATATGATGATCGGTGGCATATAAAGAAGCTTCTTTCCTAGGCACCACCAAGCGTATCTATAGCATAGGCGCTTGCCTCACCAAAGCGAGGCACTCTAATAAAAAAAATTAGACAAATAAGTACAAAATTCATAGTTTTAACAAGATATAACTAATCCCAAATTCATCAACTTAAATTATCTTATATTAGAGAGTCTTTACAAATAACATTCTACAAACCTCAATTTTTTCAATCTCCAATGTGCTATGTCATCAAAACATAAARCTTACACTTATAAACACAYACTCCAATTATCAATAAACCTCTCAAACATCATTTTTATGGYGCTCACATGTTTGCCAACTCTTTTTCAATTATTTCATAATTTTATAGTTCAATAAATATTTCATTCACTATCTTTATTTATTTTATAATTCATATCTGTGTAAATATTTTTATAAAATTTCAAATTAAGTTAAAAAAAAATTATTAAAATATAAAAGCACTAAAAGTATATGGTAATTAAAAATAAAAAAATTTACAAAAAAATAAAGAAATGAAAAAAATGATAAAAAGGAAAACAAATGCAAAAGACAAAACGTTCAACAATGTGAAAAGACACAAAAAAAAGGAAAAGAAAAAATAACGGGYAAAAAAAAAYGYAAYYYGYAWWAAAYGMMGGGGSCKWMGGGGTGGGGCAGTGGCAACAATCCCTCTGTTGCCTCCATTTGCCTTTAGAAACGTGTGTTTCACGCGAATCAAATTGGGTAAAAGGTGTGAGGTGCAACTTCCCTCAGTGTTTCTTTTTTGTTTTTTTCAAAAAGTAGGAAGCTCACTTGGAGAGCTAGTTTGCAAACACAAATCTCAAAACTTAGTCATTTATTAGTGTAAACCCATAAGAGGTGGTTTATAAACCTCACTTTAGTACTAAAGATGCTCTTACATAAACTTTGCTTAAAGGGAGTGAATATTTTTAACATCAAAAAGTATCCTTGAGTTTTCATCTAATTAGACGCACCAAAAAAAAAACGGTTCACCTAAAATTAAAAAAATTATCCGGCGGTTTTATTGACCAAAGTTTATCCCCTTCATAAGTATATTTTTGTTTAAACATAATTATTTTTTGTAATTACACATTCTAGTTGCAACAAAGCAAAATTGCTAAATACCTTAGTCCACTCAACACGTAGTTGGCGTCCTTTTCCACAAAATTGTATCTATTGAGTTTCCTGATCAGATCCTCTCAATCACGCTCATCTTCCATATAGATCAAGGCATAGCCTAAAAAGCCAAATGTTAAAGAAACCATGTCAAAAGGCCACAGTTGTCAACAAAAAACATATTATCTTAAGATGCCTCGGGGGCAGACACTTAATTATCACACATAGCTGACTAAATAAGATATTAAACTTTTCATATTTAACAAATATGATTATGTTTGCTAGGAAAAGAAATGATTTTATCTAATGACATCATCTATTTTAACAGAAATGATAAGTGTTATACTGTTATGGCTATTACCATTAATTGTATCCTGAGAAAACAATTAGAAAAAACAAACTAAGTTTTAACTATCAAATATCTATATTAATTTGAGTATAGAAATTGTGACAAAGCTTCTTGTGCAAGTGGCTTGTACTTTTACCAGGATTCATCGTCTTATACGAGCTCGGATTGAATGATAAGAATCTCATTCAAAGGAATGAGAATCTATTGCAGAATATTAGACAGTTTGTCTAACATATTTTGTTCTTTTTTTTTTACATGTAAGAAAATTAATAATAATCACTTGTGTATAATTTTGACGGATAACTAAAAAAAAATAAAAATAGGTACTCAGAAGGTTGTGTCTAATCACAAAAAGAAAAAAACACACATTTCCTGTAAGAAAATTAATAATCACTTGCTGTGTATAATTACGAGGTACAATTAAAAAAAATCTACTCGTAAGATTTTGTCTAATTACCAAAATATAAATTAAAAAAATCCACAGATCTTTTAAAATTAGACATACCTCTCTCACCGAATCACTCTCAATATCAAACCACGAAACCCCATATCAGGTAATAAACAGTAACCTACATTGCTATGTTCATCATTTATTCCCTTTTCCTGAATCACCCTGCACCATTTTCAAACAAAATCTCGAATCAAGAACCAAAAACTGGCAATTTGAACCCAAAAAGAAAAAAAGGAAAACCATTTAGCATGCTATAAGAACAAAAGTCCGCTATATGAGCAGCTACAGAAAACCTTCATGTTTCCTTATATTATATGGTATAGAGGTGAAAATTTTGGTCCAGTGAATATTTAACGTATGTTGGATGATGTTATAATTTTTAAAAACAATATATGTTGATGTTTATAATTAAAAAAAAAATCAAAATATCAAAGCAAAGTCTTGAGAAAACAATATCTCAGAAAGTCCAAGGTGTTAAAAGTAAAATCAAAGGGCAGCGAGTTTCTTTATGATCAAAGGAGTAGTTGTTAACAAAGCTCACTCACTTTATTTTCCAACTTTTACCCTTATTTTGGCACTGCACAGTCAGTCCAAAACCAATCAAAGTCAAAAACAGTAATATAATCCGCTCGATAACTTGGGATGAGTCAAATAACCTTAATGCTATTATTCATTTCCTTATGGATTATCCTCGCAACAAATGCAAGAACGACAACTTGTTATGAAACTAAAATCTTAGAAGTCAACATGTAAAAAAAGTCATTATTCGATCTGAAATAACTATCAATAGCTTGTGAATTAAAATCATGTTAAACAACAAATAGGTAGATGTTAGCAATCATATTCATAAAGTACTCAAAAATCATACTCAATACCGAGCAAGTTTGCATCACTGAGTGTAGTCTGCCAATTTTATTTTATTTATATATTTTCCAATTTATTAACTTAACATTATAGAATTATCAAAAAACACGTCAACACTGTCTAATAACTTACGAAAACTATTTTAGAATTCTACGAGAACATGAAATTAAGCAATACACTACACTCGAAGTGAAAAACAAAGTGAGTTCAAACTTATTGTTAGGTAAAACATGTCAGGCTTTTGAATGTGATAGAGAAACAAAGTTTGAATGCATATATTATACAATTATATACCTCGTAGAGCAAGAACACTCCAGGAAGACCAAACCACCGACAAAACTCAGAGAAAGAAACGAAAATGCAGTAAAAAGAGAGAGGAGACAAAAGGGGAAGTCTCTCCCTTACAACATATCCTCCACCACATCTCTTTAGCCCTTGGTCGTCGTCGTCGCTCCTGTACCAAACAGCCACAATCATCACCTGAATCGGATTCTTGCTGGAAAATGAAGGATAAAAGGGAATAGAGTTTCGCCGGTGGCTGAATATCGCCGGACAGCGAGATGAGAAAGTGATGATGGTGAGGGAGAAATTAGGGTTTAATTGGGAAGAAATTTCTAAAGAGTATTTCTTGTCGGAACAAAAAAGGTGAAGGAAAAAAAAAACTTCCACCTCTCAATTATTTTTGATCGTCAACTTATTCTAAAAAAGAAAATCAACAGTTGAATGGTGATTGTAGGAAACTTATATTTATGTGTGTAAGTACAATCACTTCCCATGATATTAGGGAGGATAAGTATAGATATATATAGTACATTGGTTTTTAAGAAAATGAGAGAATTATAATTCAAAAATAAAATTTAAAAAAAAAATAAGAAGAAAAAGAGAAACTTTTCTTAGTTAAAAAAAAAAGAGGAAAAAGCTCGGATGATTAGAAGATTTTTCTTGTGAAATAGAGAGGAAGATTATCGGTGAACAGAAATTAAGGAAACCAATTGTTGTAGTAGTATTAAGTTAAGAAATGTAGAAAATTCGCTAAAATATAGAATTCGTCATTAACTTTTTGGACTTGGTAAAAATGGTCCATTAATTATAGAGGTGGTAAATTTAGTCCACTAATTTAGTTACTGTCCGGATAATTTTAAGTTATTAAAATAAAACAAATTAGATTTATATAAATAAATAACAGTGAACTTATATGCATTTTTCTGGTAATGATCCAAATCTTCAGAGAACAGACGAGGAGGTCCTTGGAAGCGACAACGAGCAAAAGTTTGTCATGATCAAGCAAGGTGATGTAGTTGTTTATCCTACACTGATTGGAGATTCTACAAGATGCTGGAATATGGTTAAACACGTTCGAACTGAACTCAAGAAGAGAAAAAGTATCCGTCAATTTCTTATGTAGGCGAGCTTGCAACTGCGTATTTCAGTAATAATCTCATAAATCTAAATGAATGCAAAAGTGTGGTTTATATGTGCTCGTAGATATCGCAGAAACAGGTGTGTTTTGAGTTTTTAAAACACAAATCAATATTCATGTATTGAATTAATTTCATCATTTGTCCTAATATTTTGTTATTGAGGTTGGAGATGATTTTGACAAACCATCTATTCTATTGTATATGATGATGTGTGGGGGAGTGGAAGCGAGCTGAGTCTACAGAAATCTTTTATGAATTTAGACTCAGCTCGCTTCCGCTTCCACTCCCCACACATCATCATATACAGCATCATCATATACAATAGATTGGTTTGTTAAGATAATCTCCAACCTAAATAACAAAATATCTCTACAAGGAAAAATGATAAAATTAATTCAATACATGAATATTGATTTGTGTTTCAAAACACACCATTTTCTGCGATATCCACATGCACATATAAACCACATTCATTTAGATTTCTGAGATTATTACGGAAATACGCAGTTGCAAACTCGCTTACACAAGAAATTGACGGATGCTTTTTCTCCCTCTTGAGTTCGGTCCGGACGTGTTTAACCATATTCCAGCATCTTGTAGAATCTCCAATTAGTGTAGCATAAACAACTACATCATCGTGCTTGATCATGGCAAACTTTTGCTCGTTGTCACTTAGAAGGACCTCCACGTCTGTTTTCTGAAGATTTGGATCATTACATGAAAAATGCATATAAGTTCACCGTTATTTATTTATATAAATCTATTCTGTTTTATTTTAATAACTTAAAATTATCCGGAACAGATACTTTTCAAGGTTGTCATTGTTCTTGAATCGACAGCACAAGATTGTCGTCCCATGACTGGAACTTGAACTGCTGCCAGCAAGAAGAATTTCTGCATCAAAAATATAGGACCTCGAGTCAAGAATATTAACAAATTGACAGCAATGTTTCAGATTGCACTGCTTAATAAACATATTAAAACAGTTTATCGAGAAAAGAGCAAGCTAATTAAAGTCAATTGCAGGTTACATAGAATACATAGGAAGAGATGCTGCAAACATAAGTATATTCCAGTTAAGGAACAACATAAAATTAATAGTTATCTTACAATTACCTATTGACTCAAGTTCAAGAACATTATACAATCTTAGTTTAATGGAAAACAGAAAACAATCTATATTGACAATGACATTAATTATCTGCACTTTCACCAAAAAAACAGAAAAATTAATTATTCCAAGCAAATCAATGGAATCAAAAAGTCTTCAGCACAAGCTACTGTTGATATAACCCAGGGGCTTCCAAAAGTAGAACAAGTTCAATATCAATTTAAATATTTTATTTAATACCATTAACATTAATACTCTAATTACAACAACCAAAAAAGGGGAAAAAAAATTACAAATACCAATTATATACGTTAAGATGGGCAATTGTAATACCATGAAAGAGATTTTTGTTTTTAAATATGTTACGATGAAATTCAAAGAACAAGTTACCGGCGCGGAGCAAGATCGGGTTGGGCTTTGCACCGGGAAATCTCTCTTCGAAGGCCCGACCAAATAGCTATCTCAACGGGACGAAAAAACCAAGCGACTTCTACTTTCTTCTCTAGTATTTGGGGATTTTTGTTTTATGGATCTGGTTTTGAGAATTTTTGAAGGTTGAAGCTAAATTGAAAAGACTGTATCGGTGGAAGCAGAAAAGGGCGTTTTGTCACCTTTTTTTTTTTTTTTTCTTCGCATTTTCAAAGTTTTTTTTTATCAATTTCTCTTTTGGAATCTAATGTTTTAACCGGGGAGATAATTGATTTCACTTAATTTATAATTTATCTCGTTGCTATTTTCTTTTCAACATAGAAAGGTCGCCAGTCCTTGTGGCCCATAAATTCCCACATCACATGGGATGTCACAAAAGTTCAAACTAGTTTGTGTGTTTCGTTTCGATAGCCATTTCTCAACTTGAACATTTAAGACTCAGGTCGCAGGTAGTTTTTATGCACATTCCCTCACTTCACAAGAAAAGATCAAAGAAACCCAAAAAAAAACACAAACTTTTTTATACTTATTTTTTACAATTTTGAGTTTTGTGTCTTAAAACATCTCAAGATCCAAGAGGTAAATTAAATAGTCTCTTTTTCCATTACCTAATAATATCAAAAAGCTATAAATTATTTATGTACATACCTCTGGTTCCAAGCTAATTATTTATGCACTCTCCCACGCACGCTTCGACGTCGGTGTCGTCGAGCAGTAAGTGAGCTCAAATACAGATTTATTAAGAAAAATATTAATCTCACCAATTGTACTACTTCTTCGACGATAATCGCCACCTGCACATCCTCCTCTACGGTGTCCATCTTAGGCAGAACAACTTAAAATCGAGGACGAGAAGAGTCAGTCAGATACTTGGATTTTGGGAATTAAAAGTGTTCTGCCTTTTCCAAAAAATATATGAACTGGGCACAAAATTGAACGGCATTCTTCACTCAGAAGAAAAATTCATAAAAAAAAAAGGCAAAAAAGGACACAGCAACATATCCAGACCGGCGCAGTTAACTACCAACCCTCATTCTGTAGCGTAGTAGGAGCCGTACATAAAAAACACTAGAGAGTTCAAAGACCAAATCTCAGTCCACTTTTGTATATTAGGGAAGACACACTCACACAAATAAAAACATTGTAAAGATTCAATCAATATTTCCGATTAACAGAGCAAGCAAGTCAAATATGGTATGAACAAAAACAAAAGAAATGGGTCATGTTGCGCACGGGCGTGAAGGCTTACCTGGACTCTGGCGATACTACCAATTGCGTCACTCGTCGAAGATGGAATCACCACCTCTTCTCACAAAGCTGGGCGAAATTAGAAAGGGGGAAATTTTAGGGTTCGAGATCTTTTTATCAGATATAAATGCGTCTGATCCTACGTGATGTAATTACATCAACAAGTAGGGACAATTCTGTAATGTTTAATTACTGTTTGAGGGCAAATGAGTAATTGCGTAGTAAGGATTAGATGGGATAGCTAAGTCCCACCCCTACCCCCGAGATAACTTATCATGAAAAAATGGGGATTTGTCACGAGCCATGTTATTTATCCAGGGCCTCTATATTGGTAACCAAACTTAGGATAGCAGTGGATATCAGGCCCTATCCGATCCAATCACCCCAACTACCACGTTTATTTTTAATGTTGATTAATTTAATCTCAATTTATAATTTTATATTTTTTTTTAACTAAAAGCATGACGATTCAAAATTAGTTTACGGATTCGGTTCTAACTGTGAACCATGGTCAACGATCATTAATATGTGAATTAGGGCTGAGCACGAGACTAGAAAATATCTGAACTGTACCGAATTCCGAATCGAATTGTACCGGAACCGAGAAATCTCCGTTGACCATTGACCAATTCTCGTACCCAATCGTCCCAAATTTTTTTTACGAGACGGATTTGGAAATTTTTAAATCCCCTTAAATTTATGTATCCCCTTACACTACAAAAAAACAGGAACTTTCCGAGGGATTTTCCGAGGGAAATAAATTCCCTCGGAAATTTACGAGGGAAAACCGAGGGATATAAAAATCCCTCGGTTTTTTCCGAGGGAATCCAGTTCCCTCGGAAAATCCCTCGAAAATCAGGGCGCTAAATGTTCCCGCCATATTTACCGAACGAAAAACCGAGGGATGACCGACGGATGGATTTCCGAGGGAAGTCGTCCCTCGGAAAACCGAGGGATACTCAATTCCCTCGGTTTGATTTATTATTTTTTTTAAAAAAATAATTATATTTTCGAGGGAATAAAATTTCCCTCGGAAGTATTCCGAGGGATCGAAGTTTCCCTCGGAATAATCCCGAGGGAATTTGTATTCCCTCGGAAATGTAATTAATTTTTTTTAAAAAATTTATAATAATTAAAATCGTAAAAAATAGAAAAAAATAATACAAAATAGAATTTATTTCCGGGACGCTTAGGCGCACTCCTCCCCATCCCGGTCGTAATTTTTTGGGTTTTGTTTCTATTTTTTACTATTTTTTTGGATTTTTTTCTATTTTGTTATTTAACAAATAGACATGGTTATTTTCGGTTCAATATTATTGAAACTATATATAGGGTTAAATTATTATTATTAGTCATGTGAAAATCACAAATTGCCAAAAAAAAATAAAAAACAGAATAACATATTTTGTATATAAATAAATAAATCTTATTTTAGCCTCTTAAATTATTACATATCGATTTTGCTTATAATGGAATTATAAAACCGAAAAAATCCGAAAAAATAGTAAAAAATAGAAATAAAACTCGAGAAATTACGACAGGGGTGGGGAGGGGTGCGCCCCGGCGACCCGGAAATAAACCCTATTTTTTTTTCTAATTTTTTCTATTTTTTTCGATTTATTTGATTTTTTTTTATTTTAAAAAAAAAAACCGAGGGAATGAATATTCCCTCGGAATTCCGAGGGATTTTTTCAAAATTCCCTCGGAATTCCGAGGGATTTTGAATTCCCTCGGAAATGGCGAAAAATAAAAAAAATAGAAAATTCGTAAAAATGAAACCGATCCTATCATCTTAGGCACGTGGGGTGGTTTTGACCCCAAATTCGATCGTAAAATAACCGGCGCGTATGGGAAGATAGTGGCTGCTGCGAAGGGT
>BMAC01000795.1:13232-42060 GCA_014905375.1 Phtheirospermum japonicum | reverse complement strand
TATCGGTATCACACACCACCGAATAACCCGATCTTCTCGCGACGAAGCACTAGATTCGTCGAGAGTTCGAGAACGACGGAGAAATACTCACGACCGAACATTTCGGTGCAATGCGACGGCGGCGCAAGCGGCCAGACGAGCTGGAGCGTGGGCCTAGGGTTTTTTGGTTTTTCGAAAACAATTTTCTCTTCGCCTCCTTTTGTTTTTAGGTTTGTTGTAGGTTATACATACTTTCCCTCTCCAAACCCGTCTGCCTTAATACTTCTTATTTTAGATTTTTTTTTTTTAAATTTAAAATAAGTCAAGCCCAAGTCCAAGCTAACGGGCTCAAAAAGAAAGATGGCCCAAACTTAAAATAAAAAACCAATCTTAATGGGCCAACTAAAATCAAAAAACAAACTTATCTAATTAATTAAATCAAGCCCATTTCCTAAACAAGCCTTTATTAATATAAAATGGGTTGGCCCAATACAAAATTAAAACCCCATCGGAATTAAATCATTTCTCACAAACGATAATTCCAAAAATATAACAATTATATTTTCGCGTCCAGAATAATTTTCTCGTATTTTTCTCAATTCATAATCACAATTATGAAATTTATATTCAATCATATTGATATCTAATTATGCTAAAATTAACAATTAATTTCTAGCTGTCGTTTTCAATAATCAGGAAACACGTGGTGTGACCTTCAATGGTTCAGGTGTAAGCTAGCCCGTGGGTTCACAACACATTGTGATTCGAACAACACATTGTTCTTATATGAACTCGTCCCTTAGAGTCCCTAATTAAATAAAACTCAATTTACCTAATCACTGGTCAAACCAGAACCCAACGAATTATGAGAGGCGCCTAGCAACTACGCATCATAATTCCCTAGATACAAATGAAGTGCCTGCAAGAACCTTGTGATTATGTAAATTGAGTTTATTTAATCAGGGGACTCTAAGGGAGCGAGTTTCATATAAGAACAATGTGTTGTTCGAATCACAAATGTGTTGTGAACCCACGGCTAGCTTACACCTGAACCATTGAGGGTCACACCACGTGTTTCCTGATTATTGAAAACGACAGCCAGAAATTAATTGTTAATTTTAGCATAATTAGATATCAATATGATTGAATCTAAATTTCATAATTGTGATTATGAATTGAGAAAAATACGAGAAAATTATTCTGGACGCGAAAATATAATTGTTATATTTTTTGGAATTATCGTTTGTGAGAAATGATTTTAATTCCGATGGGGGTTTTAATTTTGTATTGGGCCAACCCATTTCATATTAATAAGGCTTGGTTTAGGAAATGGGCTTGATTTAATTAATTAGATAAGTTTGTTTTTTGATTTTAGTTGGCCATTAAAGATTGGTTTTTTTATTTTAAGTTTGGGCCATCTTTCTTTTTGAGCCGTTAGCTTGGACTTGGGCTTGACTTATTTTAAATTTAAAAAAAAAAAAACTAAATAAGAAGTATTAAGGCAGACGGGTGTTGGAGAAGGAAAGTATAACCAACAACAAACCTAAAAACAACAAGGAGACGAAAAAAAATTGTTTTCGAAAAACCAAAAAACCCTAGCCCCCGCTCCAGTCGTCCTGCCGCTTGCCGCCGGCCGTCGCCTTCGCACCGAAATATTCGGTCGTGCGTATTTCTCCGTCGTTCTCGAACTCTCGACGAATCTAGTGCTTCGTCGCGAGAAGATCGGGTTATTCGGTGTGTGTGATACCGATAAAACCAAAAAAACAAAAGGAGACAAAAAAAAAATTGTTTTCGAAAAACCAAAAAACCCTAGCCCCCACGCCTCCAGTCGTCCGGCCGCTTGCCGCCGGCCGTCGCCTTCGCACCGAAACGTTCGGTCGTCGTATTTCTCCGTCGTTCTCGAACTCTCGACGAATCTAGTGCTTCGTCGCGAGAAGATCGGGTTATTCGGTGTGTGATACCGATAGCCGGAGCTCTTCGTCGCCACACATCGCATCGCCGGAGCTGAGCTCGCCGTCGATCCGCTGCCACCATTCGCCGGAGTTGAGCGCCCGTCGCCGCTGCCCTTGCTGTCGGAGTCGTCAAGCAACAGCCCTTCTCCGTCGCTGTTGCTGCTTGTCTCGCCGGTGCCTCGACCGACAGCCGCAGCCGCCTATCCGCAATCAGAGCCGAAGCTTGTCCCGCTGCCGGCCGGATTCCGTCTGCCGTTGCCGGAACCAAGTGGTGCTGATCGTTTCCGCCCGTGCCCGCAGCTGTGCCAAGKCGTCGCCGCCGGAACTGCCAAGCCGGAGTTGGCGACAATTGAGGTCCGCTCCCTGCCGCCTCGCTACCTGCTGTCGGCGTGCCGGAACTGTCGTCGGGCCGTCGCCGTGACTTGAGGTGCGTGTTGCTGCATAACATGTTATCTGTATATATATATATGATATATATGGGCGTGTGTAATATATGTAAACTGTGTTATATATAAATATGGTGCAGTGTATATGTATAAACATATGTGGGTGCATGCTGTGTTAATTAAACATATATATTTGATATGTATGTATGTGATATGCATGAATGATACATATGTACATATATGTATGCTGTGCATATTTTATATATGTGTGGTGTTAAGTGTAAATGTATACTGTGCATTCTGTTATGAATTTATATGCATGACGTTTTGTGTACATATGCATGTGATGTGTTAATTAAATATATGTGTTATATTAATGCATGCTGACTTTGTACATATGTTTATATCTATAATATGTTTATATATATAATGTAATGCTGATTATATAATATATATATTTAAACATATGATTAATATATTAATATATATATAATTGTTATATATATATGTTTAATAGAAACCGATCATGTTTATTTGATTTTACGAAAATTAAATTGTTTCTATTTATTAAAAGCAATTAAAACATTGTTTGAATTAATTGATTATAAAATTGGACCGTCGTCAATTGAATTCGATTCAATTAATTTAAATTCTAAAAATTTTTATTTTCCGCTGCGCGACGGTACCCTCGATTCCCAACAGGTTCAGCACGTATTGTCATAAAAATGTTGCATTTGCAAAACTTCTAGCACATTTAATATGATTGAGGACTCACCAACCTTATAAAGCACCCAAACTCATAATTCTAGAGAGTTTACATCAAAAGTACTTGATATCTATTGTATTTTAATAAAGATCGATGTACTGAATTTTGTACCCTAATGTGCATACACAATAAGGTCTCAAAGAAGACGCCGTCAAAAGGAATATAAATGGTGACTAAGACAATATTTATGCGCACTCATTTTTTTTTTGCACAGGGTTATGCAATATTGCACACAACTCTTACTTATTCGTTTATGAACCCTGCTAACTAGATATTTTGCGTACCAGTTGGTAACTGGATTTAAGCCTGATAATTCATATCTACGCATATTTGATTAAGTAGTGTATGTGCCTATTGCGCTCCCACAACGCATTCTATGGGTTTTCAAAGATGATCAAGTATTTATGTTGGATATGAATATCCAACAATCATCCGCTATTTGAAACCTTTGACAGACGATCTCTTTATTGCTACTTTAGCGAATTTGTCACTCAAATGAGACAATCTTCTCTTTGTTAGGGGAAGATAAAAAAATTATTTTCTAATGGAACGACAAAAATAGTTTCATACTATGTCTCATTATGATCCCCGCATTTCACAATGCAACGTGAAAGTAAAGTAAAGTGAACAATTGATCTTCAAAGTACATAAGACTCAATTTCTAAAGTGACGAGATCATATATATACCAGCTGCAAATGTGTCTGCAAGGTTAAAGACCCCATAAGAGGCACAATGTCACATATTAAGACATTACAACCAAACTCCCAAAAGGAATAGGGGGAGGTCACTTGGTTCGATCAATACTCGCCCAAGGAATAAGAGGGCACATATGGCACAAATCCAATTAATCATTAATGAAGATAATGACTCTTATGAGATTATCTCTGATTGTACTTATGTCTATGAATCATTACTGGAGGACGCTCCGATGTTTAATATAATTTCAGAGAATAAAGAAATCTCAATGTACTATGAGAATTTATATAAGTTGATGGAAATGTTTTCCACACTCATTTATGATGTATACACTGTTGCTCAAGGAATTATAGAGCACGATGATATAGAGTCACGCTCTATTGAAATGCCATTATAGAGAAAATTGACTTAAATGTAAAGAATCAATCTAGATAGAACTAAATCCACTGACAACGAGACAGGTATTTGGTCTGTTAGTGCTAACCTCACAGAGTGTAAAGCCTGTAGGACATTACAAATTCTTGTCAGAAAGCGTAATGAGAAAAATAAAGTCGTGAGCAAATCTACATTAGAAGTACAAAGTTTCTCACAACGCCCTCGAATTGACTGTAAAGATATGTAATCTCCCATAATAGATGTTATAATCCCAAATAACTGAGAATGCAGCTTATACCTGTGGTTACATCATATTTCTATGGAGATCATGATTTAGAAATATATATACGAAAGTGCTTGCTGGTCTTTCATTGTCAAGTCAAGCGACTCTAAGCCACGGAGTGCATTAGCAATTAAATTAAAATACTCACTTTATGGATTGAAATAATCCAAACGGATGTGGTATAACCGTCTAAGTGACTACTTGATTGGGAAAAAGATAATTTATGCCCTTGCGTATTTATAAAGAAAATAAATTTTAAATTTGCGATTATAGTTGTATATGTCGATGAAAGAAACATAATATACACTCTTAATGAAATAAGAGATATCGATAGTTATTTGAGATAATGCATCATGGGAAAACTTGGTCATGTTAAGGCTTTAAACTAAAACCGAGTTTGTGAAATACTAAATTCTACAGTTTGCATATATCCAAAAGATGACCAGGCGATTAAATATGGAAAAGTGCAATATGTTAGCACTCCTATGATTGGTCAAAGTGAAGATATAAGGAAATATCAATTTTATCAATGGAATGACGAAGAACTGGTGGGAGCTGAAATTCTCTACCTACGTACAATATGCACATTATTATAGCATTACGAATACACTTGACCAAATATTACTTTCTCAAAATTGATATCTTTATTTAACTCAAGAAAGCGCAATGTCATTGGAATGGAATTAAAATGTACATTGATACCTAAATGAAACAATTGATGCAAGTTTATGTTTCTCATTCATAAATATAATTGGGGTTGCAGATGGTCTTGTTATTTCTATAGAAAATGTTGAGTTTACTTCCTACTATGAAACACTAAATAGTATCGTTGATGTTGGTTACTCATTCGGTCCATGTAAAGAGATCGTTATCATACATGTAGTAGTTCGTGAGTATCTACGATAAATGTTATGATCATTCATATATTTGATAATAGTGGCTTGAACTCTATCACAGAAGAAAATGTGATAATACGAGTAATATCACCACAACTCTTCTACAACTAACAACTATGCACTTTGTCAAGAATCAAGTAAATTGAGGAAGTGGAGACTTTCAAAGTTCTCTTGATAGATGTACATATCTGAGAGAGGTATACACATATCTGAGAGAGGTATACACTTTAGGTGGAGTCTCAACATAGGTGTGTTGTACACTTTTTCCTTAGACCAAGTTTTATTTTTTCCATTAGGTTTTGTTACTTAGCAAGGTTTTAACGAGGCAACAATAAAATACCATTTCACCCTTTGACTTGGCACAAAGGGGAGTGTTGAAGAAAATACACAATTGCTGTGCCTTCGTCAACACGTAACTGATGAGAGACAATTTAGGTATTTATTATCCTTATGTATTATGGAAACATGTAATTTATACCATATATAAAGGGAGTCTTTGATGAATAAGAGAACCCCTAATTTCTACTGTCTCCTTCGGCTCTCTTTTATATCTTCTCATTATGCTTTTCCTTTTACAATTAGAATAATTATATGTAAATTTTGGTGAAGGAAAAATACAATTAATGTACATTCGTCAACAAGTAACTGATAAAGGATAATTTAGGTATTTATTATACTTATGAGCAGCATTTTTCAAAACAAGATTTCTCACTATCGAACGATCCCAATGCCCACAAATATTCATAGTTAGGAACAAATTGGGAGCAAGCACGTGATTTTCACGCGCGAATGGTAGGTGCTGCAAGTATTCAAGAGCTTGCGGCCTTTTTTTTTGTCATTTTGCTTTCAATAGATGTTGCAAGTATTCCAAAGCTTGCGACCTTTTTTTGGTCATTTCGCTGTCAATCATTCATTAAGAGTAGGAAAATAAGTGGTGCCCAACCACTTTTAAAATTTTAGTTCTTTTAAATTACATTGCCTTCGTCAACAAGTAACTGATGAAAGATAATTTAGGTATTATGGTAGGTGCTGCAAGTATTCCAGAGCTTGCGGCCTTTTTTTTGGTCATTCATTAAGAGTAGGAAAATAAGTGGTGCCCAACAACTTTTACGATTTTAACTCTTTTAAATTACATTGCCTTCTTCAACAAGTAACTGATGAATTATAATTTATGTATTATGGTAGGTGCTGCAAGTATTCCAGAGCTTGCGGCCTTTTTTTTTTCATTTCGCTTTCTGTCATTCATTTGGTCATTTCGCTTTCAATAGGTGCTGCAAGTTTTCCAAAGCTTGCGGCCATTTTTTTGGGCAATTTCCCTTTCAATCATTCATTAAGAGTAGGAAAATAAGTGGTCCCAACCACTTTTACAATTTTAATTCTTTTAAATTACATTGCCTTCGTCAACAAGTAACTGATGAAAGATCGTCAACAAGTAACTGATGAAGGATAATTTAGGTCGTCAACAAGTACCTGATGAAGGATAATTTAGGTATTTGTTATATTTATGTGCAGCGTTTTTCAAAACAAGATTTCTATGATGGAGATATTGATCGATGGAGATATTGAACGATGGAGATTTTAAAATTCATTATAAAGTTTTACCTATTCGATGTGGGACTTTTACTCCTCATCGCAAACTTAAACAGCATTATAACATATGCACGGAACAAACTTAAAACTGCATTATAACATGTTGTCTTTTCGATGTGGGACACAAAACAAACTTAAACTACATTATAATATTTTACCTTTTCGATGTCGCAAACTTACCTTTTCGATGTGGGACTTTTACTCCTCTCGCAAACTTAAACTGCATTACAACATTTTACCTTTTCGATGTCGCAAACCTTTTCGATGATGTCGCACCTTTTCGATGTCGCAAACTTACCTATTTTTTAGATGTGGGACTTTTACTCCTACTCGCAAACTTAAACTGGAAAAAAATAAATCAATGCATGCCTATTTGTAGTATGTCTCCAAGAACTATTGATTACTTCAATAAACTCTAATTAATCCCCACTCAAATATAGAATCTCTCAATTAATTCCAAAACGGAAAGGGAAATCAAAGAAACGGAGGATTTTACAAGCCCCAACGCGTGTCTATTTGATAAAAAGAGAACAAAACCTTCCTTTTCTAGCTTCCTTCTTCTCCAATATACAAATTCGTTGAAGACGATAAAGGAACCAGAAGAAAAAGGGATTCAGAGATTTTAGCGTTTGAACTTCATTAAAGAAATACTTGGAAAAGAAAATTTGGGGTGCGTAGCTTAGGACTTGAAAACACCATGCACCAAGAAGTGGAAAAGGCGCTTTTGTCAGCCTTTTTCTTCACGTTTTCAACGCAATTTTTTTATCAACTCCATTTTTGAAATCATCCTTTTTTTTCTTATTGTAATTTATATCATTTAAGCTAAATAAGACGGCCACCATAATGTATTTAACACTTTTTAGAAAATGTACATAATACTGGTTAGGATCAAATAATCGTTTATTAAGTTGATAATTTCATAAATATTTTTAAAAAAAGTTTGATCGGTTTTTTTGAACCTTACTTATATGTTAATAATGTAGCTAGTTTTTCAGATTTTTCACATATATTGTTCATAACTGTGAAACATAAGTTAATAATAGTTATTGGATATTTGACATTGATTTTTAGAATTTAAGTCTTATTATAAAATTAAGTGAAGTATGTGAGTATTTATGGAAATGCTTGATCTTTGAAGTTAGATGTTGGACTTTTACTCCTCCTCACAACTTAAACTACATTATAACATTTAACCTTTCGATGTCGCAAACTTACCTTTTCGATTATGTCGCACCTTTTCGATGTCGCAAACTTACCTTTTAGATGTGGGGCTTTTACTCCTCGCAAACTTAAACTACATTATAACATTTTACCTACTTTCTCGAACCTTTTCGATATCATAAATATAACATATGCCTTTTCGATGTGGGACTTTTACTCGATGTGCCTTTTCGATGTGCGACTTTTACTTACTCCATCTCATCGCAAACTTAAATTGTGGGACTTTTTCGAACCTTTTCGATGTCGTAAATATAAAATATGCCTTTTTGATGTGGGGCTTTTACTAGATGTGTGACTTTTACTCCTTACTCGATGTGCGACTTTTACTCATCCCATATGCTTTCCCGGCAGTGAACATATACACGAACTTTCCCGGCAGTGAACATATACACAGAATAAGCATTATAACATTTTGCCTTTTCGACTTTTTCGATTTGGGACACATAACAAACTTAAACTGCATTATAACATTTTATGTGCATAGAAAAATTATGTATCCTACACCAAAAAGATCATAACATCAAGGTAAAATGACTCTGTAATTGCTTACTCTCGACGCTCGAATGTGATTTAAGCATAGAGTATCCACTCTTGCACTGAAGCAGCATTTCGTGCCTGCAAACAAACAGGACATAGAAAAAAATGAGACTGATGCTCAACACACTCATACACTATGATATTGGAACCGATGAAACACCAATAATGACTTTAACACCATATAACATTAATGTTATGCAGTAAGTAAAAAACTCTATATATTAAGAAAAAAATGCAAACCTCGGGGATGTGTGGGCCAGAAGAGGAAAGGCCATTTCTAGATTGAAGATCATCGTCTCCTTTCCATCCTTCTGGGTATTCATTGAGATTACGCGGACTAGATATTGAGTAAACAGTAATATATTGCGATAAATCGGGGAATAATCGAACTAACAGATCTAACGCAGTCGAGCAAATATATTATATATAAATATAATAAATATATAATATAATTAAATAACGAAACGAAAGGAAAAGTTAACCGTCGAGGCGAGCGAACTCTTTCCTTAAGATTCTTATTGCCCCGTACTACGTGCTCACGATTTGATAGCAATGAACCTCCCAAGGTACAACGACGAATGGAGCTGGACGGAGCAGACAATCCAGTCAACCTGGCAAACGAGAATTGGGCAGACAATTGAGCAAAAATCCTAACTGCAAGCTATATGATGCGTGAGGCAGGTAGGATTATGATATGTATGCGAGAGCTCTCTTAGAAACGTGTTTTGATGTATGCAAAAGTGTTTTTACACTATGTGAGAGTTGGTATTTATAGATATAAGGGACCCTTAAACAAGGTAGGAAGTATGTAGGAATTAGGATTCCTAATACAAGTCAATCTCCTTATCTTACTTAATAAGAAAGACTTAAAAGCTTTCAGAAGAGGCCCAAACTAATTAAAGCCCAAGGAATTAAATAGTTTGCGGTCCACCATCACTAATAATTCAATTTCCATAAAGTGAATAACATTCATATATCGGACATTTCCTATCTATTTAGGAAATTCATCACCCTCATTACCTTCCAAATGTCCAACCTTGGTCATTCACTTTTCACTCACCCAAGTATGGATTTGTGAAAGTAAATATACTACAATTATCTACTCGAAATGTAGATTAATAATTTGATGTTCGTTTACAAAATTAACGACCCGTCTATATTTGGAAATTTTGATCAAAGCTACTAAATATCACTTTACCAAATCCAATATCCCCAACAATCCCCCACATGAGTGCAAAATCAATGTATGATGCATGGGACTCAATTGCTAAGTTTCCACATGAAACGTTATCACATCTGGACAGGTAGCTTTTGACTTTGAACTTTTCCGTAGTGAAATACCATCGGATAAACCCACGGCCTAGTTGACTGTGTCATTGAACTATTCCGAGTTCGAGCCTACCGAGACAATGATACTCACATAATAACGTTTACGCCAATTCTGCAAGTTCTAAGTTTTGTCCATTTTGGCCTTGGAACACTCTTGGATTCATAAGTGCTTCGGGCGAGGCGGCACTCCTCTAAACTTAAATAGGTGACCTTGTCTATCAGAAGTATCCTGCTATACTTCACCCTTACAGGTATAGATCGTCATTAAAAGTCTAAGACTTACCCTATGCCACGGTCATCAGGATATTACTTGGATATGCTCTCTAGAGAAATAGGTTTAACTCATGGCTAGTTACCAAGTGTTCGTAAATAGAACAGTCCAAAGTTTAGTTGGCCACATTGAACCAAGTTCTTGGGATCTCTAGTCATCATGGTTGGGTTTCCACTAAGGACTATTCTTTTGTGTGGACTTTAGCCCATTCRCTCTAGRATAGAATTGATCTCGATTTATACTCTTTGTAAACGGATCCGTTATAATTTCCTTTGATTTCACATAATCAATGGAAATTCCTCTTGAGATCAATTCTCTAACGGTATTGTAACTTTGACGACCAAGTTGCGAATTACCGTTATTCATTTAATTATAAGCCCTTGAGATAGTAGCTTGATTATCGCAGTGTATCGTAATCATTGATACGGGCCCACTCCAACATGGAATGCTCTCGAGAAAATCTCGAAACCACTCAGTCTCTTCACTAGCTATGAATTCTGATTCCATGGTGGACCGGACTATGCAGGTTCGCTTAGTGGACCTCCAAAAACAGCACCTCCACCGATGGTAAAACATAACCACTCGTGGAGTGTGAATCTTTAGAGTCCTATATCCAGTTCACAACACAGTACTCTTCTAGTACTTTTGGATATTCCATGCAGCCCAAAACTCAGAGTATCCTTCAAGTATAGTGATACTCTATCTAGTTAACCCTATCCAGTGATCACTGTTCAAATTACTAGTGAACCTATTACTTAGTCCACTGAATAAACTAAATTTAGTCTAGTACATAGCAGTGTACATAGGAATTCCAACAATCCTAGCAAATTCCAGCTGAATCACTGAATCACCTTTGTTTTTCACTAAACAAAGGTTATCGTCAAATGAGATTTTAGCCATTTTGTCATCAAACCCGTCACACCTTTCCAGTACGCTTTCCACATAGTGGGACTGAGAAAGTACTATGTTGTTTGATTTCTTAGGATCTTGATCCCAATAATCACATCGGCTAAACCCATATCCTTCATATCAAAGTTGTCCTTCAACATGTTCTTAGTACTTGTGATCAAATCACTTGAGTTACTCAATATCAACATGTCATCAATATAAGACAAACAATGATTAAGATTTAGGTGTGTTTTTCACAAAAACACATTTATCGCATTTATTAATGTGAAAGCCAATGGTCATCATCACAGTATCAAACTTGATATGCCATTGCTTTGGTGCTTGTTTCAATCCATATAGTGATTTAACAAATCTACACACCTCATTCTCTTGACCAGGAACCACAAACCCATCAGGTTGTTCCATATAAATCTCTTCAACTAACTCACCATTCAAGAATGATATTTGCATTTGATTAATTTCAAGATTGTGCAGCGCAACAATCGCCAAAATCACCTTAATAGAAGTGATTCTAGTTACAGGTGAGTAAGTAACAAAGAAGTTGTATCCTTCTCTTAGTTTAAAGCCTTTAGCTATCAGTCTAGCTGTATACTTATCAACCAAGCCATCATCTTGATACTTTATCCTTAGGACCTACTTGCATCAAAGGAGTTTTATTACCATGGGAAAGATCAATTAATTCCCATGTATGATTGACTCAATCTCGATGTTGATGGCTTCCTTCCACATAAGAGCATCAAAGTTTCTTGAGTTGTACAAGATTCATTATCTAACAAGTAGATCATGAAACCAGGACCAACATTTTAGCAGTTCTAGTCCTTTTACTCAGCCTTGGTTCAACATCATCACCATCTTGTGATGCATCTTGAAATGCAAGAGATGATTCTTCATCTTCAGCATCATGAGATCTCTTGTTGAAGTCATCACCATTTTCTTTACAAGGATATATGTGTTCAAACAATACTGCATTCCTTGACTCAATGGTCGTTCCTTCAGTCACATCAAGTATATCAGACTTGTGTACTAGGAACTAATACGCATTTCTATTATGCGCACATTTAATGAAGATACAGTCGACTGTGAAGGCCTTATCTTCACTCTCTTTGGCTCTGGTTCTTTTACCTTAGCCAAGTACCCCCACACTTTGAGGTAACTGTAAGTAGAAGCTTACCTTTCCATAACTTATATGGAGTCTTTTCCTTTCCCATGTAGGGAAACACCTATTCAGAATATGGTTAGCGAAAGGATCGTCACCCCCCACATATTAGGGGTTAACCCTTAACTGATTAACATGACGTTAATCATTTCTTCCAGGGTTCTATACTTGCGTTTAACAACGCCGTTCGATTTAGGTGTACATGGAGCAGTTGTTTGATGAATTATGCCATATTTAGCGCAAAATTCCTCACAAAGTACAACATGCTCTCCACCTCAATCACTTCGAATTATCTTAATTCGAGTTTTAAGTTGATTCTCAACTTCATACTTGAAGACTTTGAAAACATCAAAGATAGCAAATAAATGTCACAAATTATTGTGCAGTCATCAATGAAAGTAATAATTCACTTTTTACCCCCTCTAGTTTGCACAAGTTTCAAATCACATACCTCGATGTGAAATAACTCTAGAGGTACATCACTCTTTCCACCAAATGAAAAGATAATTTTGGCGTTTTAGCCTCTCAACACAAATCTCACACTTGTGTTTTCAATCAAAATTGACATCTAATTGTAAATTCAATTTTATCAATTTTGTTGGACTTTATAATGAGCTTTATATAGCCTCAATGCTAGAATACCCAATACATAAGACCAATAATTATGATTTCTCATAATCTTCTTTTAACTTTTCGAGCTTTATATGAATTTTGCAAATTCAATACTCTTATGAGATCATCTATCTCATATTAGATATCTCAATATCCTCTTTACTTGACCAACGAGGTCACAATTTTCATCATTGAAAAATCTAAGTGATATGAGAAGTTTCCACAATTAAATCTCAAGATTCAATTCATAAATTAAATCCAAATCTAATTCACATCAACCTTTATAAATTTAACTCGAACAACGAGTTCACATTTATAAGATTATATAATTTATAAGCCGAACTACATCAAGTTTAAAATTCACACATTAATAAATTTGAAACCCAATTCAATAATTTGGTCTCACAATTTATTATAAATCTAGTTCGAAATCAGACTTAATTTATTGAGCCCAAATAAATAACAATTTGCTCAATATCCATGACCCATCAAGGTCTTGAATTTCTTCCAGTTTCTTCTTTACAAGAAGAACCAACAGTTGCTATAATTGCAACCCATCGGGCCTTACTATCATTCAGGCCCAAGTTTAATTTCTATTAAATTTCATTACCAATTTTGGTCCAGGACTAAATTAGTCATTACCGAATATTTATTTAAGTCCAAGACTTAATAGATTAGGCCCAAATCTTCCAGTACAAGAAACTTTAAACTTGGCCCAACGCGTGACCCAAAACTAGGCCAACAAAAGCCTTGTACAAGACCCATCAAAGTCCTCGCCCGCCAATTACTTGGGCCGCACTTATGGAATTCCCAAGCCCAATTTATTAAGCCATTTTTTTTAAATGTGACCTAAACTAGGCCCAAACTCTAATATTAGGCCCAATTGAAAACCCCATGTCTTCCAGGCCCAACCAACTAGCTTTCTTCTCCAGCACATGCCCTCCGCATTGACGTGAACCTGCAACTAAATTTCAAAGGGGCTACCATTAATATTAACACTTAATGTAACCAGGCACCCTCTCTTTTCACTGACGTGGATGAAGAACGACAGCATCTTCGCCGTCCACTTCCACCTGCGCCACCATAAATTATCCGACGGCATTGTCGTCTCATCATCACCCGATATCTTCTCTATCGATTGTTAAAGCTCCGATTCCCACAGTCTACTGGTGCCTACCCCAAGCGGCCAGATTCGCTGCCACACGCCGCCGCCAGAAAGTCAGAAAACCGGCGGTCTTCGGCTCTCTCCTCTGTCCAACAACAAAAATCGGCCGAGATTAAAAAAAAAACAAAAAACGCCCCACGATCTCACAGGCCGCTCCCTTCGAATTCGGTCGCCGTTGATGCCGAACGCCTGGAGTGAAGCGTCAGCCGCCGGATTTTCCTGTCCGACACGGGGGAGAAGAAGTCACGCCTGCAACCATCATGGTTGTCGCCGTCGTCGACACCTCGCCGTTGCTGCTGCTTTATCAACCCGKCGGGCCGCCGCCGATGAGAATTCGAAGAAGTTTATCAGATAACCCAATTTCTAGAAAACGTTATCCCTATGGATTTAGGGTTTTTGGATAATGTTGGGGTTGGTCTGATATTATGACAGGGATGACGGTTCTCCTTTTTCGCCTTTTAGGTGTTTGTTGAATCATCTTTCTCCGTTCCGTCAAATTCAGTTAATACAGATTACACCAAAAATCCAAAACAATTATGAGTTAGTAAGTCAAATAAATTAGGCTAAGAATCTTAATCTATTGAGTAAACATTAATATATTGAGATAATATTAAAAAATAATCGAACTAACAGATCTAACGCAATCGAGCAAATATATTATATATAAATATAATAAATATATAATATAATTAAATAACGAAACGAAAGGAAAAGTTAATCGTCGAGGCGAGCGAACTCGTTGGACGGAACTTGGCGAACGAGAATTGGGCAAACAATTGAGAAGCTCTCTTAGAAATATGTGAGACAGGTAGGATTATGATATGTATGCGAGGGCTTCAAAAGAGCCCCAAACTAATTAAAACCCAAGAAATTAAATAGTTTGCGGTCCACCATCACTAATAATTCGATTTCCATAAAATAATGAATAACATCGGACATTTTCTATCTATTTAAAAAATTTCTCACCCTCATTACCTTCCAAATGTCCAACCTTAGTCATTCACTTTTCACTCACCCAAATAGATTTGTGAAAGTAAATATACCACAATTATCTACTCGAAATGTAGATTAATAATTTGATGTTCGTTTACAAAATTAACGACCTGTCTATATTTGAAAATTTTGATCAAAGCTACTAAATATAACTTTACCAAATCCAATATCCTCAACACTAGACATGTGTATTTTTTAAAAAAAAATTGAAAAAATAAATAAATCAACGCATGCCTATTTTTAGTATGTCTCCAAATACTATTGATTACTTCAATAAACTCTAATTAATCCTCACTCAAATTTAGAATTTCTCAATTAATTCCAAAACGAAAAGGGGAAATCAAAGAAAAAGAGGATTAAGCCCCAACTCGTGTCTATTTCACAAAAAGATCGAAGAGAACAAAACCTTCCTTTTCTAGCTTCCTTCTCCTCCAATATACAAATTCGTTGAAGACGATAAAGGAACCAGAAGAAAAAGGGATTCAGGGATTTAGCGTTTGAATTTCATTTAAAAAAACTTGGAAAAGAAAAGTTGGGGTGCGTAGCTTAGGACTTGAAAACACCATGCACTAGGAAGCGAAAAAGGCGCTTTTGTCAGCCTTTTTCTTCACATTTTCAACGCAATTTTTTTATCAATTCCATTTTTTGAAATTATCCTTTTGCAATTTTTGTAATTTATTATGTTAAATATATCAATAGATATATAAAAAAACAAATATGATAATTAGAGAGTATTAAAATTATAGTAAAAAAACTCAAATGATATATTTTCAATTTATGTCTTTTATATAAAGAATCGACTATATAAAGAGTATTACAACAGATATACAAGGAAAGTAGATAAAATACAATAACTAAAATTAACTAAATAAGCGTATTAGGCTTGATGTAACTTATTTCCTTTTACCCCCCCTCAAGCGATGCTGTGGATGCGGAAGAACACAGAGCTTGGAATGTAATAACTCGAATTGAGGACGGGGAAGATTCTTTGTAAAAACGTCGGCGATTTGAATATGGGATGGGACAAATCCAGTGTCTAGATGTCCGGAGGTAACTAATTCACGAATAAAATGATGGTCAATGTCGATTTGCTTCGCTCTCTTATGGGCCACCGGATTTGGGAAAGAAAGAGGGCACTTTTGTTGTCGCATAAAAGCAAAGGACGATGTGATGGTAATGCTTTCAACTCACGAAGCAGGTGAGTGAGCCACACCATTTCCTGAGCCGTGTTGGCGAGGGCTCGATACTAAGATTCACAACTCGAACGAGCAACAGTGGGTTGCTTTTTTGCGCTCCAGGAGACCAAGTTCCCACCTAGGTAAATAGAATAACCATAAGTGGAACGAAGAGTCTTAATACATTTAGCCCAATCAGTATCAGAGTATCCAATGAGATAAAAACTAGAACCACGAGTAAAAGTCAATCCAAAATCTATGGTGCCTCGGACATAACGAAGAATGCGTTTGCCGGCACCGAAATGATCAACTGTTGGGGATTTCAAGAACTGACTGACATGATTCACAGCGTAAGAGAGATCTGGTCGTAAGAGAGATCTGGTCGAGTGACAGTAAGATACTGGAGAGCACCAACTAAAGAGCGATAAAGAGTAAGATCATCGAACTTAGAACCGGTACTGATAAGTGAAGTACCAGCAACGAGAGGAGTAGACATGGGCTTCGACTCAAGCAAACCAGCACGAGACAGGATATCGCGAGCGTATTTAGCCTGACTGAGAAAGAGACCAGTAGAGGAGTGAGTGACTTCAAGACCAAGAAAGCAACTCAAACTGCCCAAATCTTTGACTTTAAATTCCTTGTCGACCCTATCGACAAAGCGACGTAGAGACCCAACATCGTTACCTGTGACAATTATATCATCCACGTACAATAAGAGGTATAACGTAACATTATTACGATAAAAATAGAAGAGAGAGGGATCGACACGACTACATCGAAAACCTAAAGTGATCAAGAAATTATTGAAACGGACAAACCAGGCCCGATGAGCTTGACGAAGACCGTAAAGGGCTTTCTTCAAATGACAAACGTGATCAGGAAAACGTAGGTCTACAAATCCGTGGCGGAGCCATGAAGACCGGTTTAGGGAGGACCCCATGTAAAAAAGCATTTAACATCAAGCTGGTGAAGAGGCCATCGATTATGAACCGCCAAGGAGAGAATGGCCCGAACAGTCGCAGCTTTGACGACGGGACTGAAAGTGTGAGAAAAATCAAAACTGGGAATCTGAGAAAAACCTTGAGCAACAACGCGAGCTTTATAACGCTCAGCCGAACCATCAGAAAGAAATTTTGTACAGAAAACCCATTTGGAGCCAACAATATTAGCATGTTGCGGTCGAGGAATTAAGTCCCAAGTTTGGTTTAAACGGAGGGCGTCAAGCTCATTACGCATGGCGGATAACCAATGTAGGTGCTTTAAGGCGGATTTGAATCCTTTAGGTTCATCAAATACAAACAATGCTGATAAAATAGAACAGACGACAATATTAGCAATATATCGAGGTTTGTATATACCTAACCGAGAGCGAGTGGTCATGGGATGCAAACCCCCTGGTTGATGAAGTATAGGAGCAACCAGCTGCTGCTGTAATAAAGAAGCA
Source organism: Phtheirospermum japonicum (assembly GCA_014905375.1). Taxonomy (NCBI): domain Eukaryota; kingdom Viridiplantae; phylum Streptophyta; class Magnoliopsida; order Lamiales; family Orobanchaceae; genus Phtheirospermum; species Phtheirospermum japonicum. The sequence goes on along the minus strand of BMAC01000795.1, from coordinate 24,324 downwards.
GGCTGCGGTAGGCTGCGGTAGCGACAGAGCAATAGGTGGCTGAAGAAATGGAACGACAGTTGGAGCAGCAGGGTGCTGAAAAAATGGGACAACAGGCGTACTTGAAGAAAGTGTCGAATCAACGAACGGGAAGAGAGTACAAGGAGAACGAGTCGGTACTGGAAGAGGCTGTAAAGACGGAGCTGGAGTGGAAACGGTCGGTGAAGAAAAAGAGCCAGGTTCCAAAAAGTTCGATAATTCAAGAGCAGCAGGAGCATGGCAGACGGGAGATCCGGAAAATGGGAATGATGACTCATCAAATTGAGCACGACGTGTTGTGTAAAAAATGAGAGGTGGAAGGATCGTAACACCTAAACCCTTTATGGGACGAGCTATAACCCAAGAAGGTACATGGAAGACTTTGTGGTGCGAGTTTATTAGGTGCATAATTTCAGAGATATGGAAATACGCGGCAACCGAATGTTTTGAAGTTTGCATAGTTTGGAGGTACATGAAATAAAGTTTCAAAGGGAGATTTGTTAACGAGTAAAGGAGTGGGTAAGCGATTTATAATGTAAACAGCGGTGGAGAACGCATCAACCCAAAAATGAGAGGGTGCCATGGCATGGAACATTAAAGAGAGTCCCGTTTCAGTGATGTGTCGGTGTTTACGTTCAGTGCGACCATTTGCTGCGGTGTATATGGACAAGAGACACGATGATGAATCCCATTTTGAGAAAAAAAATCACGAACATTCGTATTGAGAAACTTAGTGCCACCATCACTCTGAAACATCTTAACGGAGCGAGAGAACTGCTTGCAAACAAAAGCATGAAAACGTACCAATACCGCATAAAATTCAGATTTAGCACGTAAAGAATATAGCCATGTAAAACGAGAGAAATCATCGATAAATATGACATAATAGCGAAAACCATCCTTTGAGCAAACAAGGGCAGGTCCCCATTAGTCACAATGAATTAAATCCAAGACATTTGAAGCACGTTTGTCGTTTAGAGAAAAAGATAAATGTTTACTTTTAGCCATATGACAAGGAGTGCAAACTGAAGGTTTCGGCAACAAAGAGGTAGCATATAACAGGCCTGATTTATTTAATAAAGAAATAACTGAAATAGGGACATGACCCAATCAATTATGCCAAGTCTCAAAAGATGCCTTCGCCGAAGCAGTGCGTAATGAAGCAGCAAAAGCCGAACTACCTTGCGTTAAGACGTACAGACCTTGACTACGTGTGCCTTGAGCCAATGGTTGCTTTGTCATTCAGTTCTGAATCACAAATTATTTATCAGTGAAAAGTATATCAATAGGATAATCGGATGTCAACTTACTAATGGAGAGCAAGTTTTTGGTGTATAAGGTTTTCTGGCCTTACCATGATAAGAACCGGCCTGACCAAGGCGACCAGCAGTAGATGGGAAATGTGAGTCACCCCGATTTGATTGTTTGGGGCGGAAAGAACCGGAGTCAGATTGTTGAGCCACAAAAGCCGGCAACGAAGGCGCGACATCCAAAGAGCGAGAAAATTGCTCGAAATTTAGTGCTTGATGAACAAGGTCGTGAAAAGAAGGCACGGGAGACATCGCCATGCGGGTGTTAGAGAACCCGGCAAATTAAGGACCGAGACCACCCATAAACCAATAACTTTTTTCGGTTTCGTCAACCGGATGACCAATCGAGGCAAGTTGGTCACAAAGCGACCGGAACTTACGGGAGTAATCGTCCACGGACTGAGATCTGTGACGAAGAGAGATGATTTCACTGCGGAGATGATTGACACGAGAAGGCGGAGAGTGGCTGAAGGCCGATTCCAAGGCCAACCAGACCGATCGGGCGGTGGAGCAATCGATAACTTCAGCCATAACTTCCTCCGAGATAGACGCCTGAAGAAGACTTAGAATTTTCTGATCTTTCTCAAACCAAGTAAGGTATTCCGGATTGGAAGCAGAAACGTCTGTGGTAATAAACTAATAAACTGGGCAGGGGCGACGACAACCCCATTAATATGGGAGATAAGATCATGAGAAGTAAAAACGGGAACAAGTTGACTCTTTCAAATAAGAAAGTTTGAAGAGTTTAGTTTGATGGTGATGAGATGCACAATAGCGTGCATTGGAATCGCCTGAGGAGTGGGGGAAAAAGCCATGAACGGCGATGAAGAGAAGAGAGAAAAATAAAAATTTCGGGAGGAGGATAGGGTTTAGATGAGTAAGGATGATACCATGTGAGAATTGGTATTGAATCACCATTAATTTGGTGATAGAAAGAATCAACTATATAAAGAGTATTACAACCGATATACAAGGAAAGTAGATAAAATACAATAGCTACAATTAACTCGTGATGTAACTTATTTCCTTTTAGTCTAATTATTATTAGTTATTGTTATTATTACATATTTTTATATTTTAAATTTTAGATTAGATTTGTTAATAATTAGTAGTTACATGGTTATATAAATTTAAAAAATAGCATACTCTCAACTTGTGTCGTACTGTGCCTGTGTCTAATCAATATTTAATCAGTATTATTATATGATTCTTTTTATGTTTAAATTGAATTCATTACTATTATTTGGTCACATGCTTACACTATTGCAAAAAACTCATAAATTATCTATATAGAATATTTAAAATTCTAAATATAAAAATTATTTCAATTTTTATTATAAATACAACTTATTTAATTATTCTCATAATTAAGTTTTTAATTAATTATTCGTATTTAATTTGTCTTTTGATTGATATACAACTTTAGATTTTTTTTATAATAATTATATGTGACTTATTATAATTTCATATTAAGAGAATAAAAAGGAAATATAGAAATAATAAAAAATAAATAAATATTGAGCTAGATAAAATATAATAAAATAAAAATATCAAATTAGGCAACATATAATAAAATAAAAGATTATATTAGGAAATAGATGATAAAAAATATTAGATTAAGTATATATATTAGATTCGGGTGACACATAAGCAACCGAAGCACCATAATCTTTTAATTTGCTAAATGAAGCATACGAAGTAGACACGTAGATTAGAAGGATTTATCATACTGAAGATGATTAAAATATATTATATCTATGAGAATGTACAATGATATTTATTATAATGGATATAAACTTTTATCACAACAAGGGTGAATATTTACAAGAATATTGACATTTTATGCATGTTAAGTGTTCATAAACTTACATTTATCAAGTTAAAGATAAAGGTCTATCACAAAAATTATAAAAATTAGTTTGACAAAGTTTAACTGATAATTACATACAACATTGCTCTTGATGAGATTTTCAAGTAATAAGTAATCTTAAAATCTCGTGGGAGCTTGAGTCAAGATAATGTATTTTTTATGAACTTGAATTCTTAACTGGTGATTTTCTTGAATAATTATTGCTCATTTAAGATTAAAAAGAAAAATATATTATAATTATTGTCGGATTCGAAGGAATATATATTGCTAAGGTATCTAGAAATTTAATTGTAAAAAATATATTATTAAATTTAAAGAGAATACCTTCCTGCAAAGAACTTTTACCCTTTTCATTTCAATTGATAAATAAAAGTATTCGTAGTTGGATTAAAACCTCTTGAGCAAATAACATTACATGTTCTCAACTCACAAAAATGAACTGGTCCTCTAACTTATGCGGGGTGTCAAAATTATCATTTCTTATTCAAATTACAATTTCATCTTGTATTATTAAAAATACTCGAATTCTAGCTCACTTGACAATCAATATCCATCTAATTTCATGATTTCTAATTAAATGGACTCAATTTGAGCCCTTTTATTAGGTACCATGCTAAACTGAGCTTTTTAGTTTGAATAAAACTATACTTGAAACCATCAATTTTACATTTCCTAAGTTAATACAAGTTTTTAATTAGAGAAAGAAAAACCATCAATTGAAAACAATGTTTTTTAAGAGAATTAATGCACATGCACATACAAATGTACACGTAATTCACATGTTGGGTTAATTGGACTCAGGTGGTGTATGAAAACAGAGCAATTTCTTAAACCTGATTTAACATTTTGAGCGTAATTAAGTAATGAGTTTACGGTCTCTATCTACTGACTGAGTTCAATGTTTCCAAAAAATGTATTTAGAAACTTAGGTTGTGATCAAATACAGCAAAATCAAGGTGAAAAATGAGATTTAAAAAATGTAAACTTGAAAGAATTAAATGTAAAAGCGGAAAGGACCCACTTATTATCTATTAATGAGTACAAATATATCCTTATTTGTTCCTTTTTTATTCACTCAAGTTATTGTACTAGATGCTTATCAAATTAAAAATATTATTTCCACCCTTATGTATAGCAAAACATTGTACCAAATAATTTGCTTTCTCCATACACTACAAAAAAATCCGACAATTCTGGCGGATATGCTGACGGGCAAAAAGCCGTCAGCAATGCTGACGGAAATACTGGCGGAAAAAATGCTGACGGGTTTACTGACGGCCATGACCGTCAGCATATATACCCGTCAGTATCCCCTCAGGGAAAGAGCGGGAAACTATCCCGCTTAATTATCCTGACGGCCTTGCCCGTCAGGATATAATTTTTAATTAAAAAAAATAAAAAAAATATATGCTGACGGTCCTTGCCCGTCAGAATTATTAAATAAAAATTAAAAAAAAAAAAACTGACGGGCAAGCCGTCAGCAATTTATTTAAAATATAATTTATAATATTATAATTATAATACATATAAAATAATATTATATATTTATAATTTAATTTATTATTTATAAAATAAAATATATAATTATATTAATTATTTATAAATATAATATAATACAATATAAATTATACATTTATAAATAATATAATATAATAATTATATATTTATAAATAATATTATATATTTATAAAAATAATATATTATTATTAATATACAATATATAATAAATATATATTTCAAATAATATATATTTATAATTATTTATATATAAATATATATATATATATATATATATTATATATATTATATAATATTATATTTATAATTATTATTTATATATTATTTATAAATATATTTATAATAATATTATGCATTTATATATTATTATTCATAAATATAATCTACATTTATAAATATAATATAATTAATTATAATTATACTTATAACTTAATTTATATATCTAATATATATTAAAAGTATATAATCTTTCACATGTAATCGACTTGGCGAGACGGTAACACCACTCCTCTATTTGCAAGAGGTATGGGGTTCAAGTCCCACCCATGCCACATGTGAGGAATTAAATTTTCTTGCGGGCTGGGCTAGGCCCGCCCAGTTTATTACTGACGGCCGATACCCGTCAGCAGGCCGTCAGTATTTCTCTGACGGATACGTTAAAGCCGTCAGGATACGGGAATACTGACGGCAAAGATGCTGACGGTAGGAGGCCGTCAGTATTCCCTATACTGACGGAATCCTGACGGATACGTTAAAGCCGTCAGTATTCCCTATACTCCTATACTGACGGATTTGGTCGTCAGCATTGCTGGATTTTTTTGTAGTGATGTTTTAACATATTAATTAATAACCTCCACTAGCCCTAATTATAATTTCCAAGTTTTAACATATTAATAACCTCCACTATAATTGGTCAGATAACGGGAATACTGACGGCAGGATACTGGAATCCTGGACGACAAAAATGCTGACGGAAGGAGGCCGTCATGTATTCCCTATACTCCTATACTGACGGATTTGGTCGTCAGCATTGGACGGATTTTTTTGTAGTGATGTTTTAACATATTAATTAATAACCTCCACTAGCCCTAATTATAATTTCCAAGTTTTAACATATTAATAACCTCCACTATATTGGGGGTGCCCTAATTGTAATTTACCTTCTCCAATTTTAACATATTAAAAAATCTCCACTATTCGACTATTCTTGAGGATTAAACCGTTCATTCATTAGATTATGATAGTAGTCAAAATGGTCTAGAGATTATTAGAATTTTGTGTTATATATTTTTGGTAGTTTAGAAAATTAATTTTAATTATATATATATAATATGCGTGTGTATTTTGAATTATAAACATACACTCGGATAAATTATTGAATGAATATAACTAAATATTTAGTAAATTGAAACTCTACAATTAAAAGCTTGGTGCCTTTTTTTTTAAATTATATATCTTATGAGTAAGAAATATTTAATAATATTAGAACCATAATATATAATTTATTGATGACAAAAAAAAGAGATTTAAATTGAAATAGGTAAGAAGACCGCAAATTATTATATATAAATTAGAATCATAATATTCAATTTTAATCTCTTTTTGGTCATCAATAATTTATATTCTAATATATTAAATACTTCTTATTCATAAAAATATAATAATATATTTTAAAAAGGTTTCTTTAAAAAACGCACCATGTTTCTTTGCCCTTTTTTGTTGAAAATAAATTATTATTATTATTACTATTATTATTATTCAATTTAATCTCTGATTTTATAAAAACTTGTTCGGCGACCTGTTTGCTGAAGTATTGAAGTTTTGATATGGAAAACTGTATTTAGGATCGCGACCTAATGGAGCCGATGGTGGATATCTAATTATTTACAGTTGTTCATATAAAAATTGATAAATAATGTAATAAAAGAAAAATACTTTTCGGCAGCCGCTAGCCGAAATCTTGAACAAATCACAGCCAATTGCAGTCAGATTATTGACATTTGTTTAATAGACTATGGTTGAAATCAAATACAAATCTCACCGTAATCGACATGCAGTACTCGCCAGCTTCGGAAGAGTACGAGTCACTAACATCTCAAGATAGTGTTGCCACTCTACTTAATTCTCGAGTGTTGATCGATTTAAATCTAAACATGTCTGATTATGCCGTTGCTTTGGCTTTTATACATCGACTTTTTACATACAAATAAAGCATTTTTACATCTTATTCACCAAAACACTCTGTTTAACTAATTCAAACTTTTTTTAGCTTCTGCTACAATATCTCAATTCTTCTAAAACCGAAAGTTTTCCGAATCACTTCTTTAAACTCGTGATCATTATATTTTATGCTTATTTTATTCACTTAAGCATAATTTTTTTTTTTAATTCTCTTTTATCGCAGGAAATGATATATGAAAGCCCTTTTGGAGTCCACAATCGCTGTTAACATGGCCATTTTCATTTACGGCTCCCAAATGTGAGCCAATTAATGCACTTCGTAAATATCCTTTAAAAAAAACCATACTGTCTGAAAAATCGACATTCTTTGCGTAAGTTATTTGGTTATTGATTGTGAGCTACATAGTTTCCTCGACCGGATTGAATTTTACGGTCAGTAAGTATGTAATTTGTAAATATTAAAGCACAAACCATTGAAGCAATGTACATATGGTTCTCTGTCACTCTTGTATAGGTTTCCTTATAGTTACATGAATTATTCTTGTTATCAGGCCTCTGGTATATATATTAACATTGCAGTGGCTCTTGATAAATGCAAACAAACTGTTAATTTTAAAATATATGGTGTGCTTTTCAGAGTTTTTCAACAGGATGTTGGTAAAAAAAAAATAAAAAAAAAAATAAAAAATCCAACCTGCCGGTTTCGAACCAGCGACCTAAGGATTTCAGCAGACACACTACAGTCCTCCGCTCTACCAACTGAGCTAAATGCAACCAAGAATATTGACTATGTCCGATTACACATAAGATTTATTTATTTATTATTATTATTTTTTATAGTTACATTGAATGTTTCTCCTGAAATTTATGTTTTTGCCAAATATAATGATAACATTCTTCTCATTGAGTAGGAATCATACGTTCATTTCAACTACTACTTATATAGTATCATCTAGTCAAATTGAGTTTGGGGATTCGTTTAAAAAAAAAGATGCTTTCTAATAGTTTAAATCCAATATATTCATCGTGTCCAACACCGTTTACTCTAAAATATTTATATATAGACACTAATCATAAAATTCAATAAAACTTCAACTCAATTTATTGTAGCCCTACAAAATTAGTATTACCAATCTTGAATTCAAAGTTTGAAATGCTTTTTCTTTTCTGCCGTATTAGAATTGACATTTTACCAATAAGCCAAATTATTTGAACCATATTCATCTAAATAGATAAACCAAATTCCAATAAAGTGAAAATTAACATTTGATGTTCTTGAGGTTACTAGATATCACAAATTCGAATATTCATATCTAAATAGCCGTACAAATGGTTAACACTATTGATATGATTTGCAGACTAATGCTTTAAGTTTGAGAATTTATGCCATCCATAATAATTGAAAAAAAAATAAAAAAATACAATCATACCTTAATTGAACCACAACTTTCAGTATATTATCATGGACAACTCATTAATAATTTTCCACAAATCATTAAGTTCAAACCGTGCACGTATTAGAATGATTAAACTAACTTAAAAAAAAAAAGAATTATAAAAAAGGAAATTAAAACCCGGTCTGATTTATTTATTTGTTGGTAGCAAACAAAACAGAGTTCTCATATTACAGAGACATGATGGTGCAGTGGAACAGAGATTATTATAAAACAAGAAACTAATGATATCTAATGGATCAAGTAGTTGTTCAGAGCTTAGAATGATTTATTTCAACAAAAAAAAAAAGAAAAAGCAAAGGACATACTTCTTATCCGGGCAATCCGGTTGGTTTGAGATCAAAGCCCAGGCCCCAACCATATCTATTTTAACGGCCCAATGACAAGCCTAATCAAAGTTCAGGCCCCAATCATGTCCATTTTAACGGCCAATACCAAACCCAATAAATAGCCAATAGCCATCCCAATGCATATGCTTCCCCGGCCCATGGGTCGATTCTTACCTATTTTAAACTCTTTTATAACATTACAATTTTTCGATGGAGAAAAATCTTTTTTACCTACTGAACTCATTTTGACACTTTGCCTCTTAAACTTCTTTTTCATGCAAATTACCTCCTAAACTGTACGAATTTTGCACTTAACCTCCTGAACTCCCATTTTTGGTCGAAATTCTAGCCGGATCTTACTCGTTTGACATGCACGCTAACATATAAGAGGTAAAATTGACTTTCCATTTATTCCTCATGACTCCCGCTCAAAATAATGGCGCATGAGTACTACGTAGGTTCCAAATCCTACGTGTACACATATATTAATGTGATCATTATCTTAATAGGTCACACGAGTGCTCACGTGCCATTGTTTTGAGAAGGAGTTATAAGTAAGAGATGGAAAGTCGGTTTTACCCCTTACATATAAGCGTGCATGTCACACGAGTGAGATCCGACCAAAAGTTCCACAAAAAAGGGAGTTCAGGAGGTTAAGTGCAAAATTCGTACAGTTTAGGAGGTAATTTGCACGAAAAAAAAGTTTAGGAGGCAAAGTGTCAAAATGACCCTAGTTCAGGAGGTAAAAAAGATTTTTCTCTTTTTCGATGTGGGACTTTTGTTCATTGACATCACTTAGTAACATTTGCGGTCTTCTTTTCGTTTGTTTTATAGCTATTATTATTGCGGGCAAAGGACATGCTTCTTGCCCGGGTCAATCCGGTTAGAGATCAAAGCCTAGACTCCAGCCATGTCCATTTTAACGGCCCAATGTCAAACTCAATAAATAGCCAATAGCCAGCCCAATGCATATACTTCTCCGGCCAGGGTCGATCCCAATGGAGGTTTGTACAAAGCACAATTTTAAACTCTTCTAGCCAATAGCCAGCCCAATACATATGCTTCTCCGGCCCAGGGTCGATCCAATGGAGGTTTGTACAGAGCACAATTTTAAACTCTTCTAACTAATAGCCAGCCGAATGCATATACTAGTAACACTTGCGGTCTTCTTTTCGTTTGTTTTATAGCTATTATTATTGCGGGCAAAGGACATGCTTCTTGCCCGGGCCAATCCGGTTAGAGATCAAAGCCCAGACACAGCCATGTCCATTTTAACGGCCCAATGCCAAACTCAATAAAAGCCAATAGTCAGCCCAATCTATATGCTTCCCCGGCCCAGGTGTCGATCCCAATGGAGGTTTGTACAGAGCACAATAGCCAGCCCAATGCATATGCTTGGAGGGGGCCAAGCTCAGTAAATAGCCAAAAGCCAGCCCAATGCATGTGCTTCCCTGGCCCAGGGGTCGATCCCAATGGAGGTTTGTACAGCGCACAATTTTAAACTCTTCTAGCCAATAACCAGCCCAATACATATGCTTCCCCGGCCCAGGGTCGATCCCAATGGAGGTTTGTACAGAGCACAATAGCCAGCCCAATACATATGCTTTGGAGGGGGCCAAGCTCAGTAAATAGCCAATAGCCAGCCCAATGCATATGCTTCCCGGACCAGGGGTCGATCCCAATGGAGGTTTGTACAGAGCACAATTTTAAACTCTTCTAACTAATAGCCAGCCCAATGCATATGCGATCTTCTTTTCGTTTGTTTTATAGCTATTATTATTGCGGGTAAAGGACATGCTTCTTGCTCGGGCCAATCCGGTTAGAGATCAAAGCCCAGACCCCAACCATGTCCATTTTAAACGGCCCAATGCCAAGCTCAATAAATAGCCAATAGGCTCTTCTAGCCAATAGCCAGCCCAATACACATGCTTCCCCCGGCCTAGGGTCGATCCCAAATGGAGTTTTGTACAGAGCACAATTTTAAACTCTTCTAACCAATATCCAGCTCAGTTCCCAATGGAGGTTTGTACATAGCAAAATTTTAAACTCTTCTAGCTAATAACGCAGCCCAATGCATATGCTTCCCGCCCAGGGGTCGATCCCAATGGAGGTAAATGGAGGTTTGAGCACAATTTTTAAACTCTTCTAGCCAATAGCCAGCCCAATACATATGCTTCTCCCGGCCCCAGGGTCGATCCCAATGGAGGTTTTGTACAGAGCAGCAATTTTAAACCCTTCTAACTAATAGCCAGCCCAATGCATATGCTAGTAACACTTGCGTCTTTCTTTTCGTTTGTTTTATAGCTATTATTATTGCGGGCAAAGGACATGCTTCTTGCTCGGGCCAATCCCGGTTAGAGATCAAGCCGAGAACCCAGCCATGTCCATTTTAACGGCCTAATGCCAAGCTCA
>BMAC01000795.1:0-13207 GCA_014905375.1 Phtheirospermum japonicum | reverse complement strand
ATGGAGGTTTGTATTTTAAACTCTTCTAACTAATAGCCCCGCCCAATGCAATCATCCCAATGGAGGTTTGTACAGAGCACAATTTTAAACTCTTCTAACTAATAGCCCGCCCAATGCATATGCTAGTAACACTTGCGGTCCTTCTTTTCGTTTGTTTTATAGCTATTATTATTGCGGGCAAAGGACATATCAAAGCCTAGACCCCAGCCATGTCCATTTTAACGGCCCAATGCCAAACTCAATAAATAGCCAATAGCCAGCCCAATGCATATGCTTCCCCGGTCCAGGGGTCGATCTTCTAACTAATAATAGCCCGCCCAATGCATATGCTAGTAAACACTTGCGGTCTTCTTTTCGTTTGTTTTATAGCTATTATTATTGCGGGCAAAGGACATATCAAAGCCTAGACCCCAGCCATGTCCATTTTAACGGCCCAATGCCAAACTCAATAAATAGCCAATAGCCAGCCCAATGCATATGCTGCATATGCTAGTAACACTTGCGGTCTTCTTTTCGTTTGTTTTATAGCTATTATTATTGCGGGCAAAGGACATATCAAAGCCTAGACCCCAGCCATGTCCATTTTAACGGCCCAATGCCAAACTCAATAAATAGCCAATAGCCAGCCCAATGCATATGCTTCCCCGGTCCAGGGGTCGATCCCAATGGAGGTTTGTACAGAGCACAATTTTAAACTCGAGCACAATTTTAAACTCTTCTAACCAATAGCCAGCCCAGCCCAATGCCAAACTCAATAAATAGCCATAGCCAGCCCAATGCATATGCTTCCCCGGTCCAGAACTCTTTTATAACAATACAACTTCTCGATGTGGGACTTTTTGTTCCTTGACATCACTTAAACTCTTTTATAATAATACAACTTTTCGATGTGGGACTTTTGTTCCTTGACATCACTTAGTAACACTTGCGGTCTTCTTACCTATTCCAACTCCAGAGTCTTTTTCGTTTGTTTTATAGCTATTATAATTGCGGGAAAAGGACATGCTTCTTGCCTGGGCCAATCCGGTTAGTGATCAAAGCCCAGGCCCCAGCCATGTCCATTTTAACGGCCCAATGCCAAGCCCAATAAATAGCCAATAACCAGCCCAATGCATATGCTTCCCCAGCCCAACTCCAGAGTCTTTTCGTTTGTTTTATAGCCTATTATTATTGCGGGCAAAGGACATGCTTCTCATACTTTTTGCCCGGGCCAATCCGGTTAGAGATCAAAGCCCAGGCCCCAGCCATGTCCATTTTAATGGCCAATGCCAAGCCCAATAAATAGCCAATAACCAGCCCAATGCATATGCTTCCCCGGCCAACTCCAGAGTCTTTTCGTTTGTTTGCTTGCCCGGGCCAAAGCCCAGGCCCCAGCCATGTCCATTTTAACGGCCCAATGCCAAGCCCAATAAATAGCCAATAACCAGCCCAATGCATATGCTTCCCGGCCAAGCCAATAAATAGCCAATAACCAGCCCAATGCATATGCTTCCCCGGCCCAACTCCAGAGTATTTTCGTTTGTTTGCTTGCCCGGGCCAATCCCGGTTAGAAATCAAAGCCCAGGCAGCCCAATGCATATGCTTCCCCGGCCAAGCCCAATAAATAGCCAATAAACCAGCCCAATGCATATGCTTCCCCGGCCCAACTCCAGAGTATTTTCGTTTGTTTGCCTTGCCCGGGCCAATCCGGTTAGAAATCAAAGCCCAGGCCCCAACCATGTCCATTTTAACGGCCCAATGCCAAGCCCAATAAATAGCCAATAACAAGCCCAATGCATATGCTTTGTTTGCTTGCCCGGGCCAATCCGGTTAGAAATCAAAGCCCAGGCCCCAACCATGTCCATTTTAACGGCCCAATGCCAAGCCCAATAAATAGCCAATAACAAGCCCAATGCATATGCTTCCCCGGCCCAGGGTCGATCCCAATGGAGGAGTACAATTTTAAACTCTTTTATAAGAATAAAACTTTTTGATGTGGGATCCCAATGGAGGAGCACAATTTTAAACTCTTTTATAAGAATACAACTTTTTGATGTGGGATTTTTGTTTCTTGACATCACTCAGTAACATTTGCGGTCCTTCTTACCTATTTTAAACTCTTTTATAACAATACAACTTTTTCGATGTGGGACTTTTGTTCCTTGACATCACTTAGTAACACTTGTGGTCTTCTTACCTATTCCAACTCCAGAGTTACCTATTTTAAACTCTTTTATAACAATACAACTTTTCGATGTGGGACTTTTGTTTCTTGACATCACTTAGTAACCACTTGTGGTCTTCTTAACTATTCCAACTCCAGAGTCTTTTCATTTGTTTTTATAGCTATTATTATTGCGGGTCCTTCACATCACTTAGTATTTATAATTATTACACAACACATGAAATTATGCACATAACTTGAAATTATCATATACGTTGTGTTTAATAATTATTATTTTTCAAACAAAATGTCATTGTCATAGTATTTAATGTCGCTGCAAGGAGAGTCAATTAAAACAAAAAAAAAAAAGAAAAAGGTACTATGCAATCTAGCAAACTGTAATAACAAAAAAAAAAAAAAGAAAGATCTTAATGCCAAATCGAGCATAACTATTATATTCGTGACATGCATGCATCATTTTGCCTTTTAAATATTTAAAAAAAAATTAAATAAAATGAAAAACAAAAAAGCGTTCCTCTATATATAGGATAGCTATAGGCATATCCATTCGACCATCCAAACAAGCTTCTTTCCATTTGTTAAAAACACACACAGAGAAAAAAAAATGAACTGCCTATTTTCCCTTCCAAAGCCAAAATTCATCTTTCATGAAAAAATGAACACTCCCTACCCCAAGTCAATTGCCTTGAAAATCAATCCGAAAACACACCCGATTATTTTTAAAACATATCCGTTCTTTCCCAAACCTTCAACAAATTCGGTGCCGTTGGTGGTGTCGGCCTTCGAAAAGGGGAACATCTTTAACGAGCGAACCGTTCGACACGTGGATCATACGTACGACGAGGACGGGCACGAGCTCTCGACCACTACTTTCGAGAGTCGTGGGGTGAATGTCCCCCGCTACCTCCTTGCCTTCACCATTGGCTATGCCGCTTTTCTCACCTGCATCATTCTTGTGGTGGTCGCCGAGGAGGTGGAGAAGAAGGTGGCTACATTGGTCTCGGCTGGAAAGGAGTTCATCAACAACGTGAAATCACTTGGCAAGAAYGACGCTTAATCACTAAATGGGTGGAATCAAAAAAGGACGCTAGATTAATTTGTGTTGTTTTTTAATTTCTCGTTGTTTATCTCCTCATTTTCAAGTAGCAGTTGTGTTGTTTTTTAATTTCCCGTTGTTTATCTCCTCCGGTTCAAGTAGCAGTTATTGAAGGTGATGTTGGATTTTATGGTTTGGTTTTATTTTTTGGGATTCTAATCACCCTAACAATGATTTTAACACTTTATAATCTAACTATACCCAATCCACACTACACCAAGCCCAACAATTGGCCCATAAAGAGGGATATAATTTGGACAACAATGCTAGGAAAAAAAAAACAATATTGTCTAGCTTTTACGGAGTCACCGAAATATCTATCAAACATAATGTAAATATTAATTAATCAATATAAACTTTGGAAATAACGTCAATCTCCCCTCCCCCAAACCAAACGCAGCAAACCTCCCAAGCTCAAAACATGTTCGATGAGCAAAAATCCAAGAGAAAATCGCGGCGGCGACGACTTAAGGAAAGGGAGCCGGCGGCAGCGGCGGCGACTTACGGAAAGAGGAGGAGGTGAACGAACGGGGTTCTAACCCTAAGGCGGCGAAATCGAAACCGGCGGCTGCGAACCCGAAGGAGAAGGCGGTGTAATCTGAACCGAATGCGTGGAAGATGGCGGCGACGAAAACGCAAGGCGGCGAGCGTAGATCCGGCCACTGCAGGGACGGTGAGCACAGCGCCATTGAGAACACCTCCGGCGAGCAGATATTTGTCTATCAATACTTACAGATACATGTGAATATAATGTTTTGTTTGTTTTTGATGTGCGTTGATTTGGTTGTTACGCTAATGGGGCAATGTTTTGTTCACTTAGGTGAAATTAAGGTTTACTACCAACACATGACAATATAATAGCAACCGTCTTCGTAATTATCAATCATAAATCAAACACCGACAGTAAATGTCACTGGCAAGACAACGTGAGTACCAACACTTAGTATGGCATGAATACTTTCAACATTACCGTTTTTAACAACACTTGCTTTCAAAGGCATCCTTTCCCTTCTTGATTTTTCGGAATTAGTTGATCATTTCTCAAATCTATTATAGTTGATACCACAGTGTTCATTCCACTCGATGCTTGGTTCGTACTTATATTGATTTGCACAATTTCTGAGATAGTAAAATACATTATTTTATGAGATCAATTCAAATAAAAGAAGTACTGAATAGTAAAAATATTTGATAAATAACATATTGATATCCAATAAATAAATATTAAATTATATTATGTTGGAGTTTCTTGTTATTTTCTTTTACGTTTTTTTATTATTATTTTTAATTGTAACTCCAACAATATCATCAAATTACTCACTTTTTTGTCAAAAATAATTTGATCACTTTTTTTAATTAAATAACAAGAATTCTGAAATAATTAAGCAACCATGTATTTGACTTTGCGTGGTGACTAGGTAAAAATGTCCAATATAGGTTCAACCAAATGCACACATCCAAACACACATATTCAAAAGCAACAACTACACACACTCAAAGCACCATCATATCTAGACGACCGTAATAATCATATTCGGTGGCCCCAATAGTTGACCCTTTAATACATACTCCACTGCTCGATGTTGCTTTGTTAGATCCGTGCTCCAATGTATGAAATCTATAACCATTTATCTTACATCCGGTATACATTTTCACACATCTTGATGGACCCTCAGCTAGACTCCTAATGTTCTCATCGATCACATTGTTCGAACGATCTCTAGCCTATGACATTGACAAATTATTTTTAATTTTGGAAATATATTATATAAATAGATACCATAATTATATGATATGCATCTCGGTATCGAACGTCTTACATAATGTTTGAACCAATTGGCAAATTCATTTTCCAATTGTTCGTTGATCCGATCTTCATTAATGTTTGGGTGGAGACGTTGAATGCTTTTCGTGTAAATACTACATATAACGTTACACAACCCCGAGCCCGGCGATTTTCATTGCAACTTATTCAGATTGTTGTTAAATTGGATTTAATCAATTTAATGGTGCATTGGAAATTCGTCTTAACGAATTGTGTAGGCTCGTTCTACGTTTTGTGTAGATAATCGTAACATTTTGAATTTTTCAAATCCAATTAACAGTGAGTGAGAAATTGTAATTCGAAGTTGAACAGTTGTTTATGTGTTATTTGTTTATCCCACATTGAATGATAATCAATGTGAAAAGGGTGTTTAAAAGTGTTTACATTTTATGAGTGTATATCAAGTGGGCCAGCGGATATTGTGGACTTTATGTGAACAAAGCTCACGCGGGCCCTCGGACTTGGGTTCGCCTGTCCGCCTTCGGCGGAGTCGAGCCCGATCCCGAGATTTGAATACTCTCTATTAGCCCCATTTTCAAATTCCCTCTATAGGTTTTGTGAATTCTTCATTTTATTTTTGGAGATATAAAAATTCCACCTGCATATCGAGAAATGTTATAAGTTGCAATTAACAACAAGTGATCAGAGTTATTTTAAACTCTTTTATAACAATACAACTTTTTCGATGTGGCGACTTTTGTTTCTTGACATCACTTAGTAACACTTGTGGGTCTACAAGTGATCAGAGTTATTTTTAAACTCTTTTATAACAATACATAACACTTGTGGTCTACAAGTGATCAGAGTTATTTTAAACTCTTTTATAACAATACAACTTTTCGATGTGGGACTTTTGTTTCTTGACATCACTTAGTAACACTTGTGGTCTTCTTAACTAACACTTGTGGTCTTCTTAACTATTCCAACTTAACTATTCCAACTCCATAGTAACACTTGTGGTCTTCTTAACTATTCCAACTCTTAAACCTTTTATAACAATACATAACACTTGTGGTCTACAAGTGATCAGAGTTATTTTAAACTCTTTTATAACAATACAACTTTTCGATGTTGGTCTACAAGTGATCAGAGTTATTTTAAACTCTTTTATAACAATACAACTTTTCGATGTGGGACTTTTGTTTCTTGACATCACTTAGTAACACTTGTGGTCTTCTTAACTAACAACTTGTGGTCTTCTTAACTATTCCAACTTAACTATTCCAACTCCATAGTAACACTTGTGGTCTTCTTAACTATTCCAACTCTTAAACTCTTTTATAATAATACATAACACTTGTGGTCTACAAGTGATCAGAGTTATTTTAAACTCTTTTATAACAATACAACTTTTCTATGTGGGACTTTTGTTTCTTGACATCACTTTAGTAACACTTGTGGTCTTCTTAACTAACACTTGTGGTCTTCTTAACTATTCCAACTCTTAAACTCTTTTATAACAATACATAACACTTGTGGTCTACAAGTGATCAGAGTTATTTTAAACTCTTTTATAACAATACAACTTTTCGATGTGGGACTTTTGTTTCTTGACATCACTTAGTAACACTTGTGGTCTTCTTAACTATTCCAACTCCATAGTAACACTTGTGGTCTTCTTAACTATTCCAACTTAAACTTCTTAACTATTCCAACTTCAGAGTCTTTTCGTTTGTTTTATAGCTATTATTATTGCGGGTCCTTCACATCACTTAGTAAACTTGTGGTCTTCTTAACTATTCCATAGTAACACTTGTGGTCTTCTTAACTATTCCAACTCCAGATAGTAACACTTGTGGGACTTTAGACTTGTGGTCTTCTTAACTAACACTTGTGGTCTTCTTAACACTTGTGGTCTTCTTAACTATTCCATAGTAACACTTGTGCTTGTGGTCTCTTAACTATTCCATAGTAACACTTGTGCTTGTGGTCTTCTTAACTAACACTTGTGGTCTTCTTAACTATTCCAACTCCATAGTAACACTTGTGGTCTTCTTAACTATTCCAACTCCAGAGTCTTTTCGTTTGTTTTATAGCTATTATTATTGCGGGTCCTTCACATCACTTAGAACTATTCCAACTTGTGGTCTTCTTAACTATTCCAACTCCAGAGTCTTTTCGTTTGTTTTATAGCTATTATTATTGCGGGTCCTGTGGTCTTCTTAACTATTCCAACTCCAGAGTCTTTTCGTTTGTTTTATAGCTATTATTATTGCGTGTCCTTCACATCACTTAGAACTATTCCAACTTGTGGTCTTCTTAACTATTCCAACTCCAGAGTCTTTTCGTTTGTTTTATAGCTATTCCAACTCCAGAGTCTTTTCGTTTGTTTTATAGCTATTATTATTGCGGGTCCTTCACATCACTTAGAACTATTCCAACTTGTGGTCTTCTTAACTATTCCAACTCCAGAGTCTTTTCGTTTGTTTTTATAGCTATTATTATTGCGGGTCCTGTGGTCTTCTTAACTCCAGAACTATTCCAACTTGTGGTCTTCTTAACTATTCCAACTCCAGAGTCTTTTCGTTGTTTTATAGCTATTACGTTTTGTTTTATAGCTATTATTATTGCGGGTCCTTCACATCACTTAGAACTATTCCAACTTGTGGTCTTCTTAACTATTCCAACTCTAGAGTCTTTTCGTTTGTTTTATAGCTATTATTATTGCGGGTCCTGTGGTCTTCTTAACTATTCCAACTCCAGAACTATTCCAACTTGTGGTCTTCTTAACTACTCCAACTTCGTTTGTTTTATAGCTATTACGTTTGTTTTATAGCTATTATTATTGCGGGTCCTTCACATCACTTAGAACTATTCCAACTTGTGGTCTTCTTAACTATTCCAACTCCAGAGTCTTTTCGTTTTTTTTATAGTTATTATTATTGCGGGTCCTGTGGTCTTCTTAACTATTCCAACTCCAGAACTATTCCAACTTGTGGTCTTCTTAACTATTCGCAACTCCAGAGTCTTTTCGTTTGTTTTATAGCTATTATTATTGCGGGTCCTGTGGTCTTCTTAACTATTCCAACTCCAGAACTATTCCAACTTGTGGTCTTCTTAACTATTCCAACTCCCAGAGTCTTTTCGTTTGTTTTATAGCTATTACGTTTGTTTTATAGCTATTATTATTGCGGGTCCTTCACATCACTTAGAACTATTCCAACTTGTGGTCTTCTTAACTATTCCAACTCCAGAGTCTTTTCGTTTGTTTTATAGCTATTATTATTGCGGGTCCTGTGGTCCTTCTTAACTATTCCAACTCCAGAACTATTTATTGCGGGTCCTGTGGTCTTCTTAAACTATTCCAACTCCAGAACTATTCCTTGTGGTCTTCTTAACTATTCCAACTCCAGAGTCTTTTCGTGGTCTTCTTAACTATTCCAACTCCAGAGTCTTTTCGTGGTCTTCTTATTATTATTGCGGGTCCTGTGGTCTTCTTAACTATTCCAACTCCAGAACTATTCCTTGTGGTCTTCTTAACTATTCCAACTCCAGAGTCTTTTCGTGGTCTTCTTAACTATTCCAACTCCAGAGTCTTTTCGTGGTCCTTCTTATTATTATTGCGGGTCCTGTGGTCTTCTTAACTATTCCAACTCCAGAACTATTACTCCAGAGTTTTTTCGTGGTCTTCTTAACTATTATTGCGGGTCCTGTGGTCTTCTTAACTATTCCAACTCCAGAACTATTCCTTGTGGTCTTCTTAACTATTCCAACTCCCTTGTGGTCTTCTTAACTATTCCAAGTCCAGAGTCTTTTCGTGGTCTTCTTAACTATTCCAACTCCAGAGTCTTTTTCGTGGTCTTCTTATTATTATTGCGGGTCCTGTGGTCTTCTTAACTATTCCAACTCCAGAACTTTATTATTGGCGGGTCCTGTGGTCTTCTTAACTATTCCAACTCCAGAACTATTCCTTGTGGTCTTCTTAACTATTCCAACTCCAGAGTCTTTTCGTGGTCTTCTTAACTATTCCAACTCCAGAGTCTTTTCGTGGTCTTCTTATTATTATTGCGGGTCCTGTGGTCTTCTTAACTATTCCAACTCCAGAGTCTTTTCGTGGTCTTCGTGGTCTTCTTATTATTATTGCGGGTCCTGTGGTCTTTCTTAACTATTATTGCGGGTCCTGTGGTCTTCTTAACTATTCCAACTCCAGAACTATTCCTTGTGGTCTTCTTAACTATTCCAACTCCCTTGTGGTCTTCTTAACTATTCAAGTCCAGAGTCTTTTCGTGGTCTTCTTAACTATTCCAACTCCAGAGTCTTTTCGTGGTCTGAAACTATTCCTTGTGGTCTTCTTAACTATTCCAACTCCCTTGTGGTCTTTCTTAACTATTCCTTGTGGTCTTCTTAACTATTCCAACTCCCTTGTGGTCTTCTTAACTATTCCAAGTCCAGAGTCTTTTCGTGGTCTTCTTAACTATTCCAACTCCAGAGTCTTTTCGTGGTCTGAACTATTCCTTGTGGTCTTCTTAACTATTCCAACTCCCTTGTGGTCTTCTTAACTATTCCAAGTCCAGAGTCTTTTCGTGGTCTTCTTAACTATTCCAACTCCAGAGTCTTTTCGTGGTCTTCTTATTTATTATTGCTTCCAACTCCCTTGTGGTCTTCTTAACTATTCCAAGTCCAGAGTCTTTTCGTGGTCTTCTTAACTATTCCAACTCCAGAGTCTTTTCGTGGTCTTCTTATTATTATTGCGGGTTCCTGTGGTCTTCTTAACTATTCCAACTCCAGAACTATTCCTTGTGGTCTTCTTAACTATTTCCAACTCCAGAGTCTTCTTAACTATTCCAACTCCAGAGTCTTTTCGTGGTCTTCTTATTATTATTGCTTCCAACTCCCTTGTGGTCTTCTTAACTATTCCAAGTCCAGAGTCTTTTCGTGGTCTTCTTAACTATTCCAACTCCAGAGTCTTTTCGTGGTCTTCTTATTATTATTGCGGGTTCCTGTGGTCTTCTTAACTATTCCAACTCCAGAACTAATTCCTTGTGGTCTTCTTAACTATTCCAACTCCAGAGTCTTTTCGTGCGGGTCCTGTGGTCTTCTTAACTATTCCAACTCCAGAACCACTTAGTAACACTTGCGGTCTTCTTACCTATTTTAAACTCTTTTATAAGAGTACAACTCTCACCTATTTTAAACTCTTTTATAACAATACAACTTTTCGGTGTGGGACTTTAAACTCTTTTATAAGAATACAACTCTTACTCTATTTTAAACTCTTTTATAACAATACAACTTTTCGATGTGGGACTTTTATAACAATACAACTTTTCGATGTGGGACTTTAAACTCTTTTATAACAATACAACTCTTACCTATTTCGATTGCGGTCTTCTTATCTATTCCAATTCCAGAATTTATAACAACTTTTATAACAATACAACTTTTCGATGTGGGACTTTAAACTCTTTTATAACAATACAACTCTTACCTATTTCGATTGCGGTCTTCTTATCTATTCCAATTCCAGAATTTATAACAATACAACTTTTCGATGTGGGACTTTTGTTCCTTGACATCACTTAGTAACACTTCCGGTCTTCTTACTTTTCGATGTGGGACTTTTGTTTCAAATATTATTGGAGGTTTGTACAGAACACAATTTTAAACTCTTTTATAAGAATACAACTTTTTGATGTGGGACTTTTGTTCCTTGACATCATTTAGTAACACTTGCCGTCTTCTTACCTATTTTAAACTCTTTTATAAAAATACAACTTTTCGATGTGGGGCTTTTGTTCCTTGACATCCACTTAGGAGTGGTGTATTCATTTAGGACTTTTAAAGACACTTTAAGATTTTTGGTGTATTTAATTAAGACATTTTAAAACTTATAAAAGTCTTGAGGTATTTAATTGAGATTTCTAATGAGTTATTAAATGTTCATAAAAGTCTCAAGGTATTTATTTGAGATATTTTGAAATCTTAAATTGTCATGAGGTATTTAAAAAGTCAAATACTCTTTGGATTTGTATTTTGACTCGACTTTCTTAAACTTCTAAGTTAATTATATACCACCAAATTCCCATCTTTAAACATGAGATTTCACAAAACGTTAAAATCAATAAAAATAAAAGAAATCCATACAAATCTTATAGCAAAACAAATCTTAAAATGTCTCTATAAGTTCCAAATGAATACATCCCCTTTAGTAAAACTTTTATAAACTCCCAACAAATATATAAAATCAATAAAATAAAAGAAAATCCATACAAATCTTATAGTAAAACAAATCTTAAAATGTCTCTATAAGTTCCAAATGAATACACTCCCTTAATAACACTTGCGGTCTTCTTACCTATTCTAACTCTAGAGTCGTTTCGTTTGTTTTATAGTTATTATTATTGCGGGCAAAGGACATGCTTCTGGCCAATCCGGTTAGAGATCAAAGCCCAGGCGTTTTCGTTTGTTTATAGTTATTTTTATTGCGGGCAAAGGACATGCTTCTTACTCCAGAGTCCGTTTCGTTTGTTTTATAGTTAACTCCAGAGTCTTTTCGTTTGTTTTATAGTTATTTTTATTGCGGGCAAAGGACATGCTTCTTACTCCAGAGTCGTTTCGTTTGTTTTATAGTTATTATTATTGCGGGCAAAGACATGCTTCTTGCCCGGCCAATCTGGCTGGTTTGTTTTATAGTTAACTCCAGAGTCTTTTCGTTTGTTTTATAGTTATTTTTATTGCGGGCAAAGGACATGCTTCTTACTCCAGAGTCGTTTCGTTTGTTTTATAGTTATTATTATTGCGGGCAAAAGGACATGCTTCTTGCCCGGGCCAATCCGGTTAGAGATCAAAGCCTGGTTCTTACTCCAGAGTCCGTTTCGATTGTTTTATAGTTATTATTATTGCGGGCAAATGACATACTTCTTGCCCGGGCCAATCCGGTTAGAGATCAAAGCCCTGTTTTTCTTTTCCGTATTCTTCCCATCCCTCAGTCTTGTGGACTGTTTGCCCATTTTATGAAAAAAAATAAATAATAGGCCCATATGTCATGTCTGACAACTAAAGTGGGGATTAAAATGCAATATTCCAAGCTGCTAATTGTTTTTTATCTTTCTTTCCGTATTCTTCCCATCCCTCAGTCTTGTGGGCTGTTTTGCCCATTTTATGAAAAAAAAATAAATAATAGGCCATATGTCATGTCTGACAACTAAAGTGGGGATTAAAATGCAATATTCCAAGCTGCAAATTGTTTTTTCATCTCTACCATTTCCTGCCTTACTCTTCTTTTAATTCTTGCTTCTATATATATATTATTATTGATCTAGCTAATTCTTATAGTTATTATTATTGCGGGCAAAGGACATGCTTCTTGCCCGGGTCAATCCGGTTCCAAGCTGCTAATTGTTTTTTCATCTCTACCATTTCCTGCCTTACTCTTCTTTTAATTCTTGATTCTATATATATATTATTATTGATCTAGCTCAGGTCAATCCGCCGGTTCCAAGCTGCTAATTGTTTTTTCATCTCTACCATTTCCTGCCTTACTCTTCTTTTAATTCTCTTCTTTTAATTCTTTTTCATCTCTACCATTTCCTGCCTTACTCTTCTTTTAATTCTTGCTTCTATATATATATTTATTATTGATCTAGCTCGGGTCAATCCGGCGGTTCCAAGCTGCTAGATGTTTTTTCATCTCTACCATTTCCTACCTTACTCTCTCTTTAATTCTCTCTTTTAATTCTTGCTTCTATATTATATATATTATTGATCTAGCTAATTCTTATAATTATTATTATTGCGGGCAAAGGACATGCTTCTTGCCCGGGCCAATCCGGTTCGTTTGTTTTATATTTCATCTCCTTTTAATTCTTGCCTTCATATATATATTATTATTATTGATCTAGCTTCTTCTTTTAATTCTTGCTTCTATATATATATATATATTATTATTGATCTAGGCTAATTCTTATAGTTATTATTATTGCGGGCAAATTCTGTATAGTTATTATTATTGCGGGCAAAGGACATGCTTCTTGCCCCGGGCCAACCGGTTCGTTTGTTTTATATTTCATCTCTTCTTTTAATTCTTGCTTCTAATAGCTTCTTCTTTTAATTCTTGCTTCTTATATATATATTATTATTGATCTAGCTAATTCTTATAGTTATTATTATTTGCGGGCAAAGG
>BMAC01000794.1:674239-694708 GCA_014905375.1 Phtheirospermum japonicum | reverse complement strand
CACTGTCATTTGGAATTATCTCACCCATAGGATCACAAATAATTTCATATGAAGTTGTTTGTGACCATCTTTTCAAATAATACTTGGGAGGTAATGTTTTGTATTCTAAGTGGCGAAATAGCTTCAATGAATGCGAACAAAGAATCCCCTCAAACTCAAATTTTCTACACGTGCATGATACCACTTGCTCTGGCTGGTTGTAAGTAAGTATGTGAATCCTTTTTTGATCTTCAATCTCCTTAGCTTCATAGGTACGAGTATCTCCATTATCATTCTCCAACTCCAATGACAAATCAATAGTTTGCTTAATAGCTTCCTGAAAAGAGCGAAATATTTTTCTCATGTACCTTTTGCTGCTTCAAGCTCCACAGACCAATTACAAATCAAATTTGGTGTCGTTTGATGAGTTAGATGATTGGCCTCCCTTTCTTTTTTACGACGATTTTCCATGGCCTTTGAGTACAGGTGTACGAACTCTCGGAGAACAATTCTGCCATGCTTAAAATAATCTTTCAAAAATTTATTGATGCTCTCACTTCTTTGCGATGTGGTCATGCCAGCACAAAAGTGATTATATACTTGAGCCTATTTTCTCCTCAACTCATATGTTTTTTGCAACCACTCATTACCTCTAAGCCCATTATCTTCAAGCAACTTGTCCCAACTTTGTTCAAATTCTTCAACTGTTGCAGGATTGTAAATGCAAGCTTTGAATTATGAGGAAAATGATTTATATCCATTACTGCTCAAGTTTCTTGCGGCATTTTGACACAAATGCCACAAACACAAACCGTGATGGGCTTCAGGCAATAGTGCATCAACAACACTTGATATGGCTACAGACTGATCTGTGAATACGCTTTTTGGTTTTTTTCCACCCACAACCTCAAAGAAAGTATTAAATAACCACGTAATCGCAGAAGTTGTTTCACCATCTAGTAGACCACATCCAAATAGTGTCGTCTGCCCATGATGATTGACGCCGACAATTGGTTCACATAACACATCATAATTATTTGTTCGAAATGTTGTATCGAAACAAATTGCATCACCAAATAACTCATAATCTCTTCTCGATTTCGCATCACAAAAAAATACACCACATATCTCACCATCTTCGTGGGTTCGAAAAGAGTAAAAAAAAATGTTTGTTTTCCACGCTTTTTTGTTTGAAATATTCAAGGAGGCATTCGGCATCACCCTTTTTAAAAAAAGTAGCTCGAGTTCTTTGTAACAAATTATTGCAATCGATCTTTGTGAAATTGAGATTTTGGGCTCCGCCAGCTTCTTCACACGTGTATGAGAAAATTTGGGCTTGCTTTATTCCGAACGAACACATTTTCCTCATCATTTCAGCTTGTGAAAAATCAATTTTCTTTGCGACCTCAAATAATGTGAATGCTCGGGTGGAACAAGATCATGAGAATGCTCTGACTTGAACTCAATTAGTTTATACTTATCTCGAGAAACCCATTTAACCACAAATATCGCCTTACAATCGAACCGCCGAATATCTCTTTTTCTTTGGGGTGTGTTGATCTTTGTAGGATTGCCTTGACATGAACAAACTAATACTTGTCGTTGGATGATATTCTTGTCGGATTTTTTCTTGTTTGTTCGTAATATCCTTATACTAGAAATCATAAGCTTCCTCCACTGTGTCAAAAGTCATTCCAATTCTTGGCTCTCCCTTCTCATTTATATCATGTGCAAACTCATGATCTCTACAGCCCCCACACTCTTCATTAACTAAGGGATACTTCTCATATTCATTAAAACCCAAATCTTGAACACCCATTTCTTCAAAATGATTTTGGCATTTGCATCCAGATTTAAACTTTTGTAATTATCCACACTAGTCTGTAAAAAGAAAAATAACAAAAAAAAATTATCAAAATATTTTTTTATATCAAATCATCAAGTAGCGATCAAATTAAATAATAGAGTCTAACTCTCATGATGGTGCTATAAAGAAAAATACTAAAATTTTTGTAAATTTGTATATAATAAAACCAAATTTCTCACCCATATAGATATTTGTTTTTCTGTAAATGAATAATCACAAGTAAGAATGGGGAGTGGGGTCATCAAATATTCATAAATTTTTTAGATTTAAAAAGTCTCATTTTAAAGAATAATAGAGAGGGGAGATTGGGTAAGCAGAAAGAAAATTGTAAAAAAAAAATCTGAATCATTGACGTTTTGTGGGTTGTTGAACTCCGGTTTTCCTCAAATTGTTTCTTCAGCAAATTTTGTTTTTTCCAACCCTAATTTTGTTTTACAAAATTGTAAAATGGAGATTTATTACCTTTTACAATATTAATGGAGTGTTTTATGAAACTTCTTGAAGAAGCCAGGTTTAATGACAACACGTTTTTATTTTAATCCAACAATTTAAAAGAATAGAGCCACAAGTTGCCAGCACACGTTTTTTAATCCCAACAATTTTTAAAATGGGACCCACGAGATGGTGTTGAGGAGGTAATGTTAACCCCCGTTAAAGAGGGTCAACAAATTTGTACTCGTCAACCCCTCCCCTCTCTCTTTCAATTACCAGTGCTGCAAATCACCCAAACTCTCCTTCCCTCCCCCTCCTATTTTATTTCAATTATCAACAATATTTACAAACTTACTTTTTATAGGTGCTACATGTTCACCATTTACTTTGATTTATATTTTTATATTTCAATATTATTTCTATCTATCTATTAAATCTATTTAATCATTTTATAATAATATATGTATTTTTGATATTTAAACAATTTTTTATTTTTCTAATTATAAATATTTTATTGATTTATTCTAGATTTTTTAAATTTTATGTATGTATATATACGCGCGCGTGTGTGTGGGTGGGGGCAGAATAAAGAAAGCAAAAATGAAAAAGCTAATCTGTGATATTTTAAGTAATTTTTGTTTTATCCAATTATAAATAATTTTGTATTATTTATTCTAAATTCAATTTTTTAAGTACACAAGCAGATGTGAGGAAAAGAGATTGTAAAAAAAGGAAGAAACATTTTAAACTTTTATATAATTTTTTAATTATAAATATTTTATTTTGTTTTGTTTTATTTATTCTAATTGTGTGTGTGTGTGTGAACTTGGCAAAAAGAAATGATTAAAAAAAAAGAAAAGAAAGAACCTGCAAGCCTGGAGAAGGTTGTTGCATGCTTCATGCTCACCTGGCACGTGCGTCGCAGGCGTCTACCCTATTGCTATTGGGCACTGGGCTGGCGAGTGTACCCAGCCAGGGCCACTCCTTTACCCCCTCCCTTATCAGTGCTGCCCTAAACAAAACAGAAAAGTCGCCAGCACATTCAAATTCAGTTCATAATTAAAGCATCTTATCAGATTCAGTATAGCAATCACAATAAAACCAATATATGGAGGAATGCTTATTCTCACGAGTTAGGAATATTACATGATTATCAAACTATTTCTATTTACGTTCAAACACCACTAAATTTGGATTTGTAGAAAACAGTCCAATAAAAAATAAGCTTTGTCCTTCTCCAATATTTTTTCCCTTGAATCACCATCTTGCTTTGGTCCCAAAAAAGAAACGGACCCAAAACCTATCATTCATGTTGGATGTTACGACTCCATGCATATACATACATAACCCATCTGAGGCCTTGCATTTTAATCCAGAAAAGTGCCCTAATTTGAATAACCATGTGGTTACTACTACATACACCAACTAAAATCTAATGGTTACTAACCAACAAAAAGAAATGACAAATACGAAGTCGAATTATTCGGTGCTCACCATTTTCGTTTTTATGCTTGTGGAAAGGCAAGAGATTGACCAAGCACTGGTGCTTTTTGAGAAATAACCCGAGACTAATATTTAATTACTCTTCCACTTACTCCAGACTATTATTTAATTACTCAAATACATATAAGGGGTGATATGTCAACTTAATACAAAAATTATCATACTATCACATAGAATTTAATTCCATCTTAATGTTTCATCCTTCACGTACCATAAGTCTTTTTACTGCACATCAAGCCGATAACACAAGGCAACCGAAATAATGCGCTTAGCAAATATACTTCTATATATTAAATAAATTTCCCATAAATTAACCATACTGCAAATTATTTATGGAGATAAAATTTTACCATTCGGCCACGGATTCAAAGAAGAAATAATATATTTTGAGAGAAGAAAGTATGAAGTTTACAGAATACCTCCACTACAACAAATGATACCTAAGGACAAAATTGGAAGGACAAATTTGTCTTTCCTATAGGGTAAACATATAGGAACGACATATAAAAGTCGTTCCTGTAGATCCATTTACCTATTGGAACGACATTTGTCGTTCCTATAAATATAATTATCGTTCCAACAGAGCACTAATTTAATGGTATATCTATTGGAACGACAAGTCCTTCCAATTAAACAAAAGTCCTTCCAACATACCACTAACCTCATTTAATACCCTCCACCTAATTTTCACCGTCTCCTCCCCTTTTTCAATATTAATTCATGTTTCTTCTCCAGCTCTGCATTTATCACCTCCAAATATTTTGCAGCCACGGCTGAGTGGAAATTTTTCTTCCTGTAATTAGAAGGACTTGTCTTTCTAGAAAGTTATGATGTCCTTCCAATAATTCAACCTGAGAAAACAAAACACAGGTACAATTTCAATTCTCCCTACCTCTTGTGTTTGTTTTTGTGTTATATTTCAAGATATTTGCAGCAATGATTGATAAATTGCTTCTCCCTGCCTCGTGTGTTTATTTTTTGTTATATTTCAAGATTTTTGCAGCAATAATTGATAAATTGGTGGTAAATTATTTTTTTAGTTTTTTTCATGACTTGTCCTTGCAGAAAATTGATTTTGTCGTGTACTAAATAATTGTGTTTGGAAAGACTTGTCCTTCCAGAATCTTGGTTTTATCGTTTCAATAAGTTATCTGTATTTGTGTTTGTTTTCAAAATAAAATAATAGAAATTTGCTAACGCACATCATACGCACACTCAAATAGAAAGGAAATTTGTAATTTTATGTAACATAGTTTTTAAATATTTTTGAGTTTATTTGTGCTTTTGTGTTTTTTTAATCAATCCACAGTTATATGTTGAATACTAAAAAAATTAAAAAAAAATCAAAATAGAAAGATAATAATCAAAGAATCTATCCCACACTTAGGGTTAGTGTTTATAAATAAATGTAAAATAGATTAATTTTGTAAATAGTTTATAATAGAGGAGTTAAGAATTTACCTAATTATTTTGGTCGTTTTTCTTTTTCCGGCTTTCAAATATGGTGATGGATAAGAGATGGACGCAAATTATAAATAAAATATCACCAGAGTTCAGGCGTGGAGTGAATGAGTTTATTAACATGTGCAGGCCTCTTGTGAATAAGAGAGACTTGTTTAAGTGCCCGTACAACAAGTGTTTAAATGTGGAGTCTCAGAAGTTGGAAGCTGTTCGGATCCATATTCAGAGGTATGGGTTTGATGCATCATATGATATTTGGATTCACCACGAAGAGCATTTACCAGAACACGAACCTGGTTCATCAGCCATTGACTTTGAAATGATGGATTAAATGAGGAATGTGATGACCAGACGTGGACCCAGATGATGAGTATGGGATAACTTGTACGAGGCAATGAACACTAAATTGTATGAAGGGATATCATCGTTCTCTTCACTAAATCTTCTTGTGAAGTTGATGAATATCAAGGTGAATAACAAGTGGTCTAATAGATCATTTAATGAGTTGCTTAAGTTATTGAAACTCGCATCCCATCGATGAAACTTGTCAACTCACATTATGAGGCTAAGAAGTTGTTTGAAAGTTTGGGTCTCGGCTATGAGAACATACATGTATGTAAGTATGATTGTGCACAATAAGCACAATAATAATTACTGCCAGCATAATCCGTGCTCGTTTTATAGTTATATCAAGTGCTTGTTGGACCGTATTAGCAATGGTGTGCTGGCAGAGGACAGGAGGAGTGCCATGTTTGAACTTCAGGCAGTTGTGGCTGAGAGTCAATCTGCCAGTTATCTTTTGGGGCAATGGGTTGGTTTCCTTTCTTCTTAATTTGGAATAACTAAATTTTCTGCTTCATCTGAATTTCATGAAATTTAATATCATTTGTTCCCTCCACTTAACTATTTTGCAGGTTTTCCAATACTATTGGGCGTCTTAAAGGAGGAGCACGATGATGTGGAAATGGTTAGAGGCTTCTCTTCTTTTATTCTGTGAAACGTCCTTTTTTTCAAGTGGTCAAATAATTCGTTTCCTTAAACAAAACTGGTATTTGTTGATGGTAGTTGTTTATAATATCTGTGTATTTTCATTGAAAGCTTTTATGCATGACCATGTTGTTAGTTAATCTTTAGTTGGATTAAATCTGATGACAAAATTTTGTGTAACCCAGAATTCTCATAATAGGTATGACTATTTTATTTTATTTTTCTCATTTGACTTTTTGTCAAGAAATTCTAATGGTATGTCTTTGGAGTTGTTCTATATAGGCTGCAAGAAGCCATTTTTACGATTCCTCGAGGTATCACAAGGCTTATGTATATGCTCATGGATCGTGAGGTATAATTAATGAGATTCTTTTGTATTTTAGAGAAAATTTTCTATAGCTTTTGGATTAAACCTTCTCCATTGATGTTAAATTGACAAAAAATTGTCTTTCTGTTCTTCTATCTCTATCTATCTAAGGTCATACAATGAGGCATGATTACTTCTCACATACTTGACTCGTGATGCTGAGGTGATTTTTCTCTTTGCGTCAAGATATGGTTGGGTTTAGGATGTAAAATTTTTATTTTTTTCCAGTTCTTATAGTTTCTATTTTAGATAAATTCTTTGTTGATTTTAATGATTTTGGTGTATTTATGGGTGAACTAATTAATATATGCACAATATGTACTATTGATGATTTGGTGTATTTGTTGGTGAAATGATTAAAATATATTTATAATATTTATTATTATATTTATGTTTTTGTGTGATTGTTGGCTCAGGTGTTTCATTTGCATTTTTTTTTAATTTTTCTACAACTTTCTAGAACTGTTATTAAAAGATCTTTTATAGAAACCTAACTTTCTAGAAGGGTTTCATTAAATTCGTTCTAGAAACAATACTTTTCTATAAGGAGTTTTTTGGGACATGTAACACTATTGGAGCGATTTGTTGTTCCTATAGACATAATTACGAGATTTTTAGGAGCAAGAAATTTGAAGAACTGGAAGGACGTGTCGTTCCTAATTGTATTTAATCTACAGGAGCGACACAAAGTTGTTTCTATATATATACAGGTAGAATTCTATAGGAGCGACAACTTTGGAACGACTTATCGTTCCTATTGGTATTTAAGATACAGGAGCGACAAAAGTCGTTCCTATAGATATACAGGTAAATGCCTATAGGAGCAACAATTTTGGAACGACATGTCGTTCATATAGATCAAAAGTAAAGACAACAACACTTGTAGGAACGACTTTTGTCCTTCCAGTTGGTCTCATTTGTTGTAGTGCTCATTCATTGGAAACCCTAATGAGCAGCAAATGACAATTTTGCCACTCATCCAATCATCCTTCCCAACTCTCCAAATGAAGGGTAATATAGTAATTAACATGGACCTAAAAGGCGAGAGTTACATCCAAATGTGCATAAAGTGACAAAATAAATCTAGCTAGTTTAGGTTTATAGATATTGTATATTTCTTAAAACATAATCTATAGAAAAAATGGAGCACGAAGAAATCTAAATTCTTAATTTTCTTCTTATTTTCTTCCTCAGAGACAAAAAATTTGCTTTTCGTTGTCAACTAAGAATTGAACCAAACCATTAACACCACAACAATCAGCAAGAAGAACCAGAAAACAAACTAGCTAAAGTATACTTCAACAAAAAGGGGATAATTCCAAATAATAACTTTGAGGTTTAGCCTAATTACAAAAACCTCTTTGAGGGTTATGAACAAGTCTTGTATTTACCTAGCAAATGCTCTCATTTTGACAATGCAATATAAAAAATAA
Source organism: Phtheirospermum japonicum (assembly GCA_014905375.1). Lineage (NCBI taxonomy): Eukaryota > Viridiplantae > Streptophyta > Magnoliopsida > Lamiales > Orobanchaceae > Phtheirospermum > Phtheirospermum japonicum. The sequence continues at coordinate 686,679 of BMAC01000794.1, read as the reverse complement.
ATACAAATATCAGGCGGAAATGTGTTACAATTTTGAAAAAAAAAAGAATTTTAATAATTCAAAATATATTAATTAAAAATAAAAGAAAATTCATGACGTTCACAAAAGCCGAACAGCTAGCTAAAAATGGTCATTGTAATTTTGAAAGATACTTTTTAAAATTTTGTTTTTGTTTTGGTAATTAGACTGACCAAAGGGGTAGTTTTGTAATAAAACCCCTAAGAAAAACATGGCATACCATGATTTACAAATTCAGCTGGTTTTGTAATTTTTCTTGCAAATAAACTGAATTTCAGGTGTAGATTTTAAAAGTCAATATTCACCTACCGTTAAACAATAGTACAAGCCACAACGACCTGAAGGGAGTAGGTCGCGGGACTTCGAAACGATGTGGCGATCTGTTAGCTATAGATCGCTCAACTGGCGACCCAACAGATCCAGGTCGCATGGATTACAATCTGATAGATTCAAGTCAAGTGAGTACCGACCTGACAGGTCTCAGCATCAGGAGCCTACATGACGTCAGATGACGACAGTCCTAAATTAGTACAGTTCAGTTTGCTACAGCTGTTCATTGTACTATAGCAATGTGAACCACAAGTTTATATCATACCGTTATTATATGTACTGTGCTAAATCTGACCGTAGGATATAGGGCGACACTAATCATCTGTATTACTATAAATAGCCATGTAATTCATTAATGTATGGTATGCAGAATATTACTGAGTATACACGCAATACATTCTCGGCTTTCCATAACTCATTTTTATAATACCAGCTCGCCATGAGCTCGCAGTTTTTCTTTCATGGTATCAGAGCAGGTTTGAGGGCTACTCTGTTCTTCTTTACAAAATGTCTCACATTAGCTCGTCCTCCTCAACCCAAAACTCCTCACCTCTACCACAGATCGTGTATCCCCAAAGTCAGCTCATTTCAACCAAGTTCGATGAAAATAATTATTTAATTTGGAGACAACAAACCTTGACGACCATCAAAGGCTATGGTCTTGCGTTCATCAAGAAGGGATCTGCAGCGCCACCACAATTTTTAGCCGATGAAGAAAATCAGATAAATCCCCTCTTCTCTGCATGGGAAAGGCAAGATCAAATCTTAGCCTCATGGATTCTATCCTCTTTAAGTGAGAGTATTCTTGTTCTAACTGTTGGCTTCAATACATCTGAACAAATATGGTCTGCTCTTGAGAATAATTTTGCCACGCAGTCTCAAGCCAAGATAATGCAGTATAGGATTATGTTGCAATCCTTGAGAAAGAATGCACTGTCTATGAAAGAGTATATGAGAAAGATGAAATCTTGTTGTGATGTTTTAGCTTCCGCGGGGAACAAGGTCTCCGAGAAAGACCAAATCTTGCACATTTTGTCCGGACTAGGAAGCGAGTACGACTCAGTGATGGTTAACGTGACGTCCAGGACGCAGCCCTACACGATAGCCGAGTTGCATGCTCTTTTGCTCAGCTACGAGGCCAGATTAGAAACCAACAACAGCAATACCTCGTATGTCAATACGGAAGGGTCTCAGCCATCCATCAATGCTGCTACAAAGGTCAACACTGCAAGAGTCAACAACAATTACCAACAGAACAGAGGATTTTCAAGAGGTCGCGGAGGAGGAAGAAACAGCTTGAGAGGAAGTAGAGGAGGAAGAAGAGGTCGCGGAGGAAGGATGAATGGAGGAGATAGAGTTGTCTGCCAGATCTACTATATTTCTGGACACACAGCAGATAGGTGCTGGTACAGGAATGACAACTCCTACAGTAACACTCAATCCGTCCAGCAGTCAGTTCGAAACCCTTCGCTGCATATGGCACAATTTGGGAATGCTGGAAGCGCGAGCTCGCATTCGGAATATGACACTGATACTCTCTGGTTTCCTGACTCTGGAGCAATTGCGCACGTAACAAACGACCTCGCGAACCTGAATGTGGCCTCTGAATATTCTGGAGGGAACAGGCTCCAAATGGGAAATGGAGTTGGAGTGAACATTGCCCACATTGGTAACTCTTTTCTCAAAACTCCTCTCACTTCTAAGACCTTTTTACTCAAAAATCTACTTCATGTTCCCTCAATCACTAAAAATTTGCTCAGCGTTTCCAATTTTGCCTCTGATAATAATGTTTTTTTTGAATTACATCCTTCTTATTGTCTCATTAAGGATCAAACAATCAAGGCCATCTTACTCAAAGGGACAGTTAAATATGGACTATATCATTTTCATCTACATACCACAAAGCGAGCTGATTATCATCCCTCATCTGCACCACCTTTTGTCATGCGACCTGCTCAGACTTCTTTCGTTTCAAGTTCTCAGAATAAAGAGCCTGTTTCTGATCTATGGCATTCTAGATTAGGTCACTCTAGTCAAGATGTAATAGAAAAGGCTCTGAAAAGCTGTAATATCCCTCATAACAGCATTAATAAAAGTTTGTCTTTATGTTCAGCTTGTATGTTAGCAAAGAGTCACAAATTCCCATTTCCTAATTCTCTTTTTGTTAGTTCTCAACCACTTGAGCTCATCCACTCCGACCTATGGGGACCTGCCCCTATCAAATCATCGAATGGTTTTCTTTACTACGTGAATTTTATCGATCACTTCAGTAGATATACATGGATTTATCTTCTCAAATCCAAATCCGAAGTTTCAGATGCTTTTGTCCATTTTAAAAATCTTGTTGAAAATCAATTAAACTACAAAATCAAAAATTTCCAATCCGATGGGGGGACTGAATATAAACCTCTTGCTAAGATTTTTCAAGACAATGGTATAAATCATAGGATATCTTGCCCTTACACACCAGAACAGAATGGTGTGTCTGAAAGAAAGCATAGGCACATCGTGGAGATGGGATTGTCCCTGCTTGCTCACTCAAACTTACCTCTCAGATTCTGGGATGATGCTTTCACTACCTCTGCCTACATTATTAACAGAATTCCCTGCAAAGAAAATCTTTACAAAACTCCCCTTGAGTGTCTCTTCAATCAGCGACCTGATTATAACTTTCTTAAGGTTTTTGGCTGTCTCTGCTATCCGCATATCAGACCCTATAATTCCCATAAACTTCAATACAGGTCGCTTCCATGTACTTTCCTTGGTTACAGCACTCAGTATAAAGGTTACAAAATTCTGTTACCATCTGGGAAGGTGATAATTTCCAGAAATGTTGTGTTCAGCGAGCATGAATTTCCATACAGGTCCAAACAGGTCGCTAACTCTCCACACTATAGTTTGTCGCCTCTACCACCCACACATTCGCAACCACCTCAATATCATACTCTTCCTTTTCCATCCTCTCAATCAGACACACCATCCACACCTCTGAACGATGTTCCCACATCTCAGGTCGCACCGCCTGACTATGCTCCTCTTTCCCACCATTCACCTCCGCGAAGTGACTGCAGCTCGCCTCAAAGCTCTAACTCTACGGTTCCTCTCGTTGTTCTATTGCCACCTCTTTCCCCTGCTCACTGTGGACCCTCTCAACCATGTCCACCCCAAAATTTCCATCCCATGCTGACCAGGTCCAAGGCTGGTATTCACAAGCCTAAGATACTATCATTCGAGGTCATCAATGAAGATGATGAACCATTGAATGCTCACCAAGCCCTTCAGATTGGAGTTTGGAAACAAGCTATGCAGGCTGAATACAATGCACTTATTACAAATCGCACTTAGACATTAGTTCCAACACCTGAGGGGAGAAACATAATTGGTTGCAGATGGGTGTTTAAAACCAGGAGAAACACCGATGGATCAGTTGCTAGACACAAAGCGCGTTTGGTTGCTCAAGGTTTCTCTCAGTGAGCTGGTTTTGATTTCTCTGAAATGCTCAGCCCGGTTGTCAAACCAACAACAATAAGGATAATCTTAAGCATTGCAGTTTCTTGTGGATGGAATGTTAAGCATCTTGATATTAATAATGCATTCCTACATGGCGACCTGCAGGAAGTGATTTACATGAGACAGCCTCCTGGTTTTGAACAAAAAGACAAACAACTTGTATGCAAACTCACCAAAGCCATTTATGGGCTTAAACAGGCTTCCAGATCATGGTTTGGCAAGATTCAAGGAATACTCCAAGGTCTTGGATTTACAGGTTCAAAAGCTGATGCTTCCCTTTTTTACAGGTTAAAGAATGGGTCAAGAATTTATCTCCTCATTTATGTAGATGACATACTGATCACAGGGAGCGATGAGAACGAGGTCGCTTCGGTAGTTACCAACTTAAAGAAGGTTCTATCGCTAAAGGAACTGGGTAATGTTAAACAGTTTTTGGGAATCTATTTTACCTCATCCAATGATGAATTGCATTTGAGTCAAGGGCAATACATAAGAGAGCTCCTCAAAAGAGCTAATATGCTATCATGTAAGCCGGTCCCAACTCCAATGATCACTTCAAATAACCTATCCAGATTCAAGGGGAGTAGCGCGGGCATAAACCCTACTCTTTACAGAAGCCTAGTCGGAGGTCTGCAGTATGTCACTATTACGCGGCCTGAAATATCCTTCAGTGTTAACAAGGTTAGCCAATCCCTTAAATACGAGCTGGCGAGCACTGAAGCGAATTTTGAGATATTTGGCGGGCACTATTGGCCATGGGTTGAGAATAACAAAAGCACAAAATTTTCATTTGCATGGTTTTTCGGACTCAGATTGGGCTGCCGACCTCGATTATAGGAAGTCCATCAGTGGTTCATGTGTTTATCTTGGCAATAATCTTGTGTCCGGGAGTTCGAAGAAACAGGAATTTGTGTCGAGGTCGAGCACGGAGGCAGAATATAGGAGTTTGGCGAACACTGTGGCAGAAATGACCTGGATAGGCTATCTGCTCAAGGAATTGAAGATTGGATCAGCTCGCACACCTACCGTATGGGTAGATAATCTCAGCACAATTTCTCTGGCATCAAATCCCGTCCTGCATGCAAGAACCAAGCACATCGAACTTGATCTTCATTTCGTTAGAGACAAGATACTTTCACAACAGCTCGCAGTACAACATGTTCCTTCTTCAGAACAGATAGCTGATATTCTGACTAAACCTTTGAGCGAGCAATTCTTCACCAAGCTCAGAGATAGATTGAGAATCTTATCCAAGAGCTCGTTCGAATTGAGGGGCCGTGTTAAACAATAGTACAAGCCACAGCGACCTGAAGGGAGTAGGTCGCGGGACTTCGAAACGATATGGCGACCTGATAGCTATAGGTCGCTCAACTGGCGACCAAATAGATCCAGGTCGCATGGATTATAACCTGAGAGATTCAAGTCAAGTGAGTACCGACCTGACAGGTCTCAGCATCAGGAGCCTACAGGACGTCAGATGACGACAGCCCTAAATTAGTACAGTTCAGTCTGCTACAGCTGTCCATTGTACTGTAGCAATGTGAACCACAAGTTTATATCATACCATTATTATATGTACTTTGTTAAATCTGACTGTAGGATCTAGGGCGACACTAGTCATCTGTATTGCTATAAATAGCCATGTAATTTATTAATGTATGGTATGTAGAATATTACTGAGTATACACGCAATACATTCTCAGCTTTCCATAATTCGTTTTTATAATACCAGCTCGCCATGAGCTCGCAGTTTTTCTTTCACCTATGAAGACATGAATAGAAAAGATGACACTTATCACTATTAATCACACTTTTGAGGCTTTTTCATTACTTAAAGATCGATGACGTACTTAAATTTTACAGAGTGCACTTCGCCCATGTCTTTTATGTATGCCTCCTTCTGTAAAATCATCATATCGATTCAACACATAAAAGGAAATAATGCTCAGAAATAATCACAAGTCCTCCTATTTGTTAATTGTGTTGACACCTAGCTTAGGTGTCAACTAGAGAAAAATTCAAATGACATGTGTCATTTTAGAGTAATTCCTAAATCTGATGTGGTAATTTTGTGTGCATTCAGAAAACTTCTTTCCTTTTATGAAAAGATATGCTAGGTATAAAATAGAGCTTTTTTTTTTCTAGGGTTTCACTATCACTTTTTATCTCTCCCCTCAGCCATTTTCTCTCCCCTCTCATCCTATTCTTTATTTCCGTCTCCTCCTATTTTTTCCCTGCATTACAGTCGTTGCCACCGTCTGTGTACAAATAATGTTGCTACCCACCTTCTTTAAGGTGGTGATATTTCCAACTAATGACTCAATGGTTAGTAGTTTCATTTTATTTCTATATTTGTTTGTATCTATTTGTCAATGGTTTAGAATTCCGAATTTTTTGGGTTCGTCTTTTAATCCATTCAATAAATTAATTATGAATCCTTGATGAGAAGTTACTTATTCCGGGAACTCAGATCTACTAAAATTTTTTAATTTAAGATCTGTTATTGTATGATTCGATTTTTTAATTTTTTTTTAGATCTGTTGATCTCAATTTTACACGTTCGCTTTGTAATCAATATCAGATTATTTTCCAATTATTAGTTTTTTGAGAATTCACCTAAAAAAAGTATATGGGATCCGGTAACTCACATATCTTTACAATTAATTTCTGATAAATATTTAGCTGCGAATTTTGTAAACCATATTTCTATCGAAATAATTGGTTTCCATATCTGTATTTGGTTTATAATGGAGGGCGTCGAATAAAATATGATTAGCTCTGTATTTTTGGGAGATTAATGCGTGTAATTTGAAGGGAGATTAATGCGTGTAATTTGAAGTTTTTATTTAATTCTGCTTTATCTGTAGAATTCTGCTGTAGATTTTTTTTTATTTAATTTTGCCTTTATTTGTAGAATTCTGCTAGATTAATAAATTTTGCACCTGGGTAGTTTTGAACCCTGGTGGATTTGTTTTATATTCCCATCTTTTACCAGTGGACTTCTTATATTTCTTGTGCAATTTTACTCTTAATAGGAATTTGTTTATTTTCCTTTACTTTTATTTGCTTTTACTTGATAAATAAATTTGTTTATTCTACTTGCTCCTAAATTAATTGAGTATCTCCACATTTTTCCGGGAACTCAGATCTCCTTGCTTCAATTGTCAATTTTATAATACTTATTAATCGTCAACACACATTTATATTCTTAATGAAATTGTTATTGTAATATAAAGAGTTTACACGAAGTTAATTACCTCTTTATTTTTATTATTTTGTAAACGAATTAAAAAGATGAGATATCTTTTGATGAATTTAATTGATTTGGAATTTGACTATACCATAATTAACGAATTTGTTTGATAGAATGACAATTTTTTTGACGTTATCACCTTTTTATTTATTTTAAACTATGAATTTAATCACTTTTTTTTAACGGATTACAAAAGATGACATATTTTTTCATTAACCAACAAACATTATAATAGTTTATAATTTTTATTAAAATTTAATGAATTTAATTGAGTTGGGATATAACTATACCATAATTAATGCATTTGGTTGATGTCTTTATTGGAAATAGTATTTCTTTCTTAGATATACGATAATCATTTACAATATGAAAATTAATAAAATTAATACTAACTATTGGAGAATATTACCATATATTATAATTTGTTGCTGATTATATATGCCCATATATAATTTATTGTTGATCAAATTCTCTATTTTTATGTAAATTAATTACAATAGTGTTTCTTGATTAATATTGTCCATAATTAACATAGTCGGTTTTGAAAACAATTATGGTTGATAAACATATTGGTCAACCTCAATATCCCTTGATTTGATATCTTTAATTACAATATCCATCAATGTGTAAGACTAATTATTCCAAATTCCATATGCCTTAATTTTCATGCAGTATTCTACTAACTAAAATCAATTTATTTTAAAAAAAAAAATATCATATTTTACACTACAATATGGAAATTAACAAAACTGTTACTTAATTTTTAAAGTATTTCCATGTATTTATATGACTTAAAAATTTAATTTCTATAAATAATGTATAATCACTCTTTCTACACATATAAAAAACCACTCATTTTCTATTACTTTTATTACAAAATCAAACAAACAATGAATGTAAGTCTTCATCCCTAACTTGCAATTAATCAAAGTATTTGTTGAATATTCAAACAAGGACAGTTTGGTATTTTTTTTTTAACCATTTAAACTACTTCGTTACATTAGAATTTTTAACTCCAAAAGATCATTTATAAAATTCATTTATATATGATATTTTCCCATTATTTATAATATTTTCTTTTCATATTATTTCTATGTCATCATGAAATATACGATCGGAAGTTATCTTGCCCACGGAATAAAGTATTTATCCACAAATACTCAACGATCAATAAATTGGTTAGTATTCTTAACGTTAACATGTTAATTGATTTTTTTTTTCATTTCCAAGTGATGTATTAAATATATTGTTCCTATATATTCATTGTTGTACTAATGTTCCTATTTTTTTCATTTGAATTTATATAATTAAAGATATCTCATAGACTAAAATTTTGATCTTCTCTAACAACATACTCCAGATACTTTCTCCAAATTTTTCGAAGATGCACTCCCTGTGGACTTCGATCTAAGAATTTGGCATGGTCATTCATGGTCAGTTGAAATGAGCAAGATTGATAAGAACGCCGAACTCAACGCCGGGTTGGATCTTTTTATCCAACATAACAATATTGAAATCAGTGATCAAATGGTCCTTATCGTGGTGTGTTTTGCATGTAATTGTTGTGTTTTTCTCGTGTTCTTAATTATGGTTTTATATTATTTTTAGTGGTTCTTGAGTCGTTTAGCTTTGTTTTCTAGGTTATTTTTCTTATTTTAGGGATTTTGTGTTCTTCTTTTGATTTTATGTTTAATTGGGTTAAATGGTTTTAATTGATTTAAGTATGGTGAAATTCTTGAGTTTTTATAATTCTCATTTTATAGGTGGTTTGATGTGTTGAATTTAAACTAAGGCATGGATTCCAAAATATCAAGCCAAAAAGGAGCTCCAAAATGGCAAACTTGCTGGAATGGTCGTCGTCCCTTGGCCATCCCAGCGCCATCTACGTGCCAAGCAGGACGGCTAGACAGCGTGCGCCATCCGCACGCCGTGCGCGCGTCATCCACACGCCATCCCTTGAGCACCCCCGCAAGCGCGCGCCATCTGCGCGCCATCCTCGTGCCATCTGCTCGCCCAAGCCCTTGCCAAACGCCCAAGACTCACCCAAGACCAACCAACCAAGCCACATTGAGCCATCTTGGTCAACACGGGTCAAGATTGGGTCAAACCCAGGATTTTAAAGGCCTTAGGGTCAAATTGGCCCATTTAACACCAAATGTAACCTAGTATAAATAGACTAGAACTCTCATTCTTGTGAATCATCACAAAAAATTTCCCAAACTTGCATGGGTTTTGGAATATTTTCTCTCTCTTGTTCTTAGTTTAATTTTGAAGCTTTGCCTTGGGTTTGTAAGCTCAAGATGAATCCAAATACTCCTTTGGATTTTTAATTCCTTGCAATTTAAATCAAGCTTTTGGATCCTCCATTTAATTTTAGTAAGCTCTCCTATAAATTTCAAGCTTTGTTCTTCATTTCCATGCTTGTTCTTCAATTATGCTTTTTGTCTTAGCTACTTGATTTCATGATGAAACTTGTGAATTAATTATGGATTCTAGTTGAGTGACACACCTAGATCAAAGATCGGGTCCTTGATCATCATGACTTTAAGATTTACTTATGCTTTATTTTGGATTAGATTTCCATGCATAGTTTTAAATTGAATCTTAGATCTACTCTTCGTTTCTTGTTATTTTTCCGAAAGATTTGAACTTTTACGTCAACTTTATTGCTCTTTACCTTGGTGCTTTTAATTTTTGTCAATTCGCATTATTTGAATTTTCATGCATGGTTGTACTTTATGCATGCATGGTAGTACTTGATGAAACAATGCTTGTTTTTGCTTGTTTTTGTTAATTGCTTGCATTTTCAATTAAGGCATACGACCGAGGCATCTGACCAACTTGTCATTTCGATTTCTAATTTAGTTTGCTATTTTTAATTGCATTATTTTCGGTTTTCTCTCATCTCTTGAGCTTGAAACACGTTAAAATTTGCAAATGGATTGAAGTCCGATAATACCAAGCCATGAACTCGTTGATTTATTTCAACACCACTAAAACACTTCTAACAAAATGGCGCCGTTGCGACACGGCTTGGTTAAGGCTTTCGATTTAATTGTCATTTCGTTGTGTTTTTAGCTTTCCTTTTTATTTGATGTTTTCTTTGCGTATGCAAGGTTCCTATTACAATGGTGGATACATTCCCAATATGGGAAGGCATGGTGCAAACCATGTTGGGAATGAGATGTTGTTATTTCGGTGTGTTTTTAGCTTTCTGTGTTATTTGATGTTTTCTTTGAGTGTATGCTAGGTCGTCACTCGCTTGGACACGAACTATTTCCTTATACTTCTAATCCCGACCGATTACGACGCATTTGACCCCCGTTACTTCTTGATTCTTCTATGACGTCCAATCATCCGGGCCCATTTCTCGACCTTCACGGGAAATCACCCCGGGTTGATCCTCAAGCTTCTACCTCGACCGAGCCCGGGGTTCATGAGGAGCCCATTCCAAGTTCCATGACCGGGCCTTCTATTTCCATTCCCCCGCCGCCGCACGAGCAATCGCTTGGTTTTCAAGGGAGTGGTTTTACCACTCATGAGCACGCTACGGGCCCACACCAAGGTATTGCTTCTTACCCTCATTCTTCTCAAGGAGGTTTTGTTCCCAACATGGGAGGGTATGGTGCAAACCATGTTGGGAATGGTGGTGGTTTGGTTGGCAAGGGACACGTGGGAGGGCATGGTGCAAACCACGTTGTCCCCTGTTCTCATGGCGTTCGTCAACCCGGCATGGGAAGGCATGGTGCAAACCATATCGGGTCTAATGTTCTCTCCGAAGCTTTCGATTCCTTCGATGATCATGGAGCCCCGGATCACGTTCCTTATGGCTATGGTGCTCCTCACCATTCTCCGAATGTACAAAACCCGACCCCGAATGTGAATCCGAATGGTTATGGTGGTGATCCCGATTTTGGTAACGAGTTTGGAATGCAAGATGATGAGCTCTAGGAGTATGCTTTGTTTGGTGGTTACGATCCGAATGCTCCACTCATTCCGCCCGTCCGTACTATGAGGGAAGTGAGCCAAGCCTTCGTGGGGGCAAATGTTTCTTCTTGTATATCTCTTCCCCCCGAAGTAATGGCTCTTGATATTCGTTCGCTCGATTTTGCTCGCCTTCCTATTTTTCACGGGTTCGTAAAGGAGGATCCACTCCAATTCATCCGGCAATATCTATGGCATGTCTCGAGTTTCCACCGCCCGAATATGATGAGTTTGGAAAATCTTCGCCTACGTTGTTTCTCGTATGCTCTTCAGGATAAGGCATTATCGTGGTTTATGGGTCTTCCTTCTAACTCGGTTCGCACGTGGGATGAGCTCGCAAGGGTTTTCTTCAATCATTATTACTCTATGGAAAAAACGGCTGATATGCGAGTTAAAATTATGTCGTTCAAGCAAATGAAAAACGAGTCATTTCACTCCGCTTGGTTTCGGTTCAAGGACCTTCTTGATAATTGTCTGCATCATCGTATTCCCAAGGAGCTTTTAATTCAAACTTTTTATGAAGCGTTGGACTCCCAATTTCAATATATGGTGGATACAAGAGCGGGGGGTAATATGATGATTCACCCTCCAAGCACGCTTCTACGAGTCTTCAACTCCTTGGCCGAAAATTCTCAACAACGTTCATCCCGAGCCTCGTTTTCAAGCGCTAATGAAGTAAAGAATTTGAGTGATCCTCTCTCCCCGAGAGAACTTGAGATGGAAAAAGAGATGACCGCGATGAGAGCCCAAATGGCTAAGATGTCCCCCCCGAGCGTAGATCCATCTTGTTTGTCTTGTGGTATGGTTGGGCACGAAATGCTATATTGTCCGTCGAATCCGTCCCATTACATGTCGGTGCCTCATTCGGAGGAGGTTTGTGGGATCCAAGGTCACCAATCGGGTCAAGGTGTTGCTAAACCGCCCTTCCCTCGACCATCAAATAAAAATCCCCCGTACTATCTGAGCAACCGCACGCATCTGGGCTTTGGGTATCCGAACCCTCCCATGGGCTCTTCTCGGCCGTCTCCCCCGACAAATGCTCCACCACCGGCCACCGATCCGGCTCTTAATGTGCTAATCCAACAAATGCAAGCCCTCACCGCCTCGGTGTCCACCTTAAACGCCACGGTGTCTACCTTGAGTGCCACGGTGTCCTCCATGGATACTCGCATGAATCCCATTGGAATTAAATCATTTCTTACAAACGATAATTTCAAAAAATATAACAATTATATTTTCGCGTCCAGAATAATTTTCTCGTATTTTTTCTTAATTCATAATCACAATTACGAACCTTAGATTCAATCAAATTAACATCTAACTTTGCTAAAATTAACAATTAATT
>BMAC01000794.1:527695-632400 GCA_014905375.1 Phtheirospermum japonicum | reverse complement strand
CCTACGGACACGACAGTAGTGGAGCTTTCGAGTGAGTGGCGGCTGTGGAGAATGGCGGCAAGTGCCTCCGGTCACCGCTTGCCGCCATTCTCCACAGCCGCCACTCACTCGAAGCTCCACTACTGTCGTGTCCGTAGGTCGCCCCTTCACCAGCCGTCTTCGAGCCACTGCAGCCAGCGCCGTCGAGCCACCGCCGCCGCGCCGCCGCCGCCAGCGTCTCCGTCGCTAAGGTAAGTTGCTTGTGTTTTTTTTTTTGTTTGTTTTTTTTGGTATATTTATTGAATTTATTAGTTTAGTTTTTAATGTATAATTATAATTTGTATACTATTTGTATGTTTTCATTTATTTTTGTTTTTGTAATTATAGTTTTTGAATTAGGACTCAATTTAGGGTTAGGTTAAGGATTAGGGTTAAATTTAGGAATAATTAAGTAATTAGAGTTCAATCTAGGAATATTATAAAATTATGGTTCCATTTAGGAATAATCAAGTAATTAGAGTTCAATTTAGAAATAATAACCTAATTAGGGTTCAATTTAAGAATAATCACGTAATTAGAGTTCAATTTAGGAATAATCAAGTAATTAGGCTTCAATTTATGAATAATTACAAAATTAGGGTTCTATATAGGAATAATCACGTAATTAGTTTTCAATTTAGGAATAATTACAAAATTAGGATTGCATTTAGGAATAATCAAGATATTAGGATTAAATTTAGGAATAATTAAGTAATTAGGGTTCAATTTAGGAATAATTATAAAATTAGGGTTCTATTTAGGAATAATCAAGTAATTAGGATTCAATTTAGAAATAATTACCTAATTAGGGTTCAATTTAAGAATAATCACGCAACTAGGTTTCAATTTAGGAATAATCAAGATATTATGGTTTAATTTAGAAATAATTACCTAATTATGGTTTAATTTATGAATATTTATGCAATTATCATTAAAGTGTATTCTACGATGGTGGTGAAATACCGTGGTGATCGGTACATGCATGTTAACATAATGTTTATGTGCGTCTGTTGTTATGGTTTGAATGTGAAGGCTTGATGTTGTGATTGGTCTGGGAAGACGTCGGTGATGACGTGGTGTACGGCGCCGGTCGGGAGGTTTCGTCCCTCCAATAACGGTTTTCAAAATTATTTTAAAATATGACGGTGATTTTCAAAATGTTTTAAATTGTTTGTGATTGTGGTGGTGAAATACCGTGGTAATCGGTACATGCATGTTGTGTGTAACATATATATTTTGTAGATATTGTTGAAATGATGTGATTTATCATTTAATGTATACGTCTGTTTTGACGTGGTTTATGACGCCGACCGGAGAGGTTTCGTCCCTCAGTTAAAGTTTGGATTTATTAATACGTTTGGTATATAATATATAATGGTATTTTGTAAAATGCTCGTATTATTATCTAATAATTTTATCAGATGCCATTGCGTTGAGTTTCCGGTAGCATGGGTCGATCAGATATGGGATCGGCTAATCGTTTAGCTGATTTCGACACCGACTACATGAGTCTCATTATTGATCATTCAGAGCAGACACCTTATCAGACACCGACGCAGACCCAGGCACCGACGTCGCATACACCATCACAGACCCCGTCCGACGCGGGTACATCACGATGTCAGTTGGTCCCACCACAGGAGCGGAGAGTTCTTATTTTTATTGCAGGGAACAAGTAAGTAAATAAATGATTTTTAAAATTGTAATTATTATTATGATTAAATTATGTTCGTAACAAAAAAAAAATACAATTGAATACAGGCTGCATAGCAGACAGGGCAAGGTGACCACTATACTCTGGGAGATTTTTGAGAAGGAACTCCATCCCGCCGGGTGGTGCTATAAGACGGTCCCTAAGGAGATTAAGGAGTTCCGGTGGGAGATGTTTAAGGTATAATTATTATTTTATGTCCAAATTTGTTAATATTTACCGTAACTACACAATCATATGTATCAATTGAATTGTTATTATTGTTTTATTTTGCAGGAGATTTGTTATTGGGACCCGGAGGAGTATAATGATCAACGGATACAGGATGTATTTTTTCGGATGATCGGGGAGAAGTACGGGAGGCAGCTGAATGAGTATAAGCAGTATATTGCAGCCCATGGTGGTCAGAGGCCGGGATGAGTTATCGAGGAGGTATATAAGTAAACGATTCTGTTATATGTTTTTTTATTAAATTAGAATTTTTTATTTATAACATATAATTTATACCATCTTATATATCATGAATCTCAACTAGGGCTTGGAAAGTCGAGTGGGATAAGCCCGAAAACAAGGTCAAATCCGAGCAGTGCAGTCAGAACAGGAGGAGCGAGCCTGCTGGGTCAGGTACTGGGATGTCGAAGCACACGGGGGGGGGGGGGGGGGCTAGATCTAGTATCGATTATGCTTTGGATATCGTAAGTAATTTTAGAATATAATAATATAATATTTATTTATTTAATTTTAATATTAATTATTTGAAAATTCTAGTTGTATACAGGAGCTGGAGACGGGTGAGCCAGCTAAGGTGTACGATCTTTTGTACGTATGCACCAAAAGAAAGACGGCGCGTGGATCGATACGAGATCTAGTAATATTAATGTGAGTCACTTTCTTATTTTTAACTTATTCTTTGGTTTTAATGTAGAATTGTAATAACGAGTTGTATTTCAGGAGGAGTACGAGCGACAGCTGGAGAAGGAAAAGGAACGTGCGTCTTCCCAGGATGCGAGTTGCGAGGTTGACCCTGGATTGGTTTTCTTCGACATCGTCGGGTCGAGCAAGGGACGAAATTACGGCATCGGCTCGTATGGGAAGGTGGTGGCTGCTGCTAAGAGTTTTTTCACAGGCCGCTCTTCTTCCACCTCCTCCCAGACTGATAGGACCCACGTCAGAGAGCTCGAGGCGCAACTCCAGGCTCAGAGGGAGGAGTTGGAGGTCACCAGATGAGCTTAGGAGGCGCAGAGGGTGGAGCTTGAGGCGATACAACAGCAATATGCCGAGTCTGAGCGACGACGTGTGGAGCAGCGCGGCAGCAGGAGGCATCTGAGCGACGACGTGAGGTGGAGCGTGAGGAGCAGCGCCGGCAGCAGGAGACATTTCAGGAGAAGATGAATGCCCGGATGGCTGACCTGTATGCTCATTTTCAGCAGTACCTCCTCCCAATCCATAGGACAGTTTGATTTTTATATAAACTTTGTTACTGTGTCGAACGCATGTAATAATTCTAAAATTTCAAATATTTTTATAATAATTAGTTTATTTATTTGTCTTTTCATTAATGATTTTTTTCAAACTTTTGGGGAATTTTAATAATTGAACAGAAATTAAAATTAAAATTGAAATTTAAAAATTATTTAAAAAATTAAATAAATAACCGAGGGGAAATTCCCTCAAAAATTCTCGAAAAATCAAAAAATCGAGGGAATAGTTTGGCATCGGTTTTTCGAGTGAACATATGGACCTCGGTTCTCCGAGGGAACTTACTCCCTCGGTTTTCCGAGGGAATAAATAGCCCTCGGTTTTTCGAGGGAATGTTTCCATTAGTTTTCCGATGGATAACTGCCCCTTGGAAAATCGAGGGGTACATACCCTCGGAAATTCCGAAGGCGGCCAGCCCTCGGTTTTTTCTCGATTTTTCTGAGGGTTGTATAGGGGATTTTTCCGAGGATTAAGACCCTCGATTTTTCTCTCGGTTTAATTTTAGAGGGAAATTGCCCCTCGAAAAAATTTACCTATGAGGGTTTTTTCGAGGGAATATTTCCCTCGATTTCGTCCAAAACTGAGGGATTTTCCCTCAAAACCGAGGGAAAACCCCCTCAGAAAACTTCTTTTTTTTTTTTTTTTTTTTTTTTGAGAAAAAGATGAGCCTTCAATTGATTATGTGTAATCTAATCTTAATATCTACTTAATTAATATTCGCCTTTTATCATATTCTACATAAAAAAAATTTTGTTCAGTATAATTTGTCTAAATTAATATATTCATTTCATTATATGTTACCTAATTGAATATTTTTCTTTTATTAACGATTTTAATTTAAATATTAAGAATATAAAATTATATAATAATAATTAATAAATATTGAATAAACAAATTTAATCTAAATGTTTAAATATAAATATTTAATAATAAGAAGAAGAAATATTGATTATACATAAAATTTCTCCAAGTATATATACATAAAATTATTAACGAATTTAATTAAATATCAAAATATAAAATTATTTAATAAAAGTAACTTACTAATAGTAATTAGGCACTCACACAAGACACAAATCGAAAATACTATATCTTTTATATCTTGTTAGAACTTCTCATAATCTTTACATTTAAGATCTATAATTATCATTTTTTAATATTTGAATTTATTTTAATAAGACTCTGTAATTATCGTTTTTTTATATTTAAATTTATTTTAATAAACCCTTGCAACACACTGTTAAACTGTTTTTGAGTTTGCAATACGAGTGTTATGAACACACGGGTATTGATGTACACACAGATATATAGCAATAGCAAGGACACGAAAGCAACGACTGAAAAACTCAGAGTATGATTAATTATCTGATGTGCCCATTTTTTATTTCTCAGAATCGTAAAGTTCAATTGATACTTATGTTAATAACTTGGAATTTATTTTTGAACAGATCCATGAGAGAAATCTCATTCTGGCAAGGGTTTTGTCTGCACCGCTCATCCTTCAGGTCAGCCTTTTGTTGATTTGTACGAATTTTATTGTTTACATTTGGTGCCTGCAATAATATGTTTGCCTTATATTTGTAGTGGATTTTATTGATCAATCTTGTGTTTGGTTGTGGCTTTCAAATTTTCAGTTGATTTGTTGATAAGATTTTGCATTAAATCCATATGCTATTGATTTTGCAGTTTGAAACTATCAGTAGTAAGCATTTGTACATATGCATGATTTTGGGAATTATCATCAGAAAAGAGATGTGTGTTTTATACAAATGCATAATCGAAAGCTCCACCCGGTTACGCACGAGATGGATAGGGGCCCACCTCCCAAAAGAACCTGGAGAAGAGGTCAGGAATGCACAGATCACACAATTGATCCTTGAATTTAAAGTTCTTGGGGATTCAATGGAGTCGGGGAATAAAGTATCGACCAAACACTACAAATCATTAGAGGTATGTGACCGAAACTGAAACTGTATACGGACCTTTATCCTTTGTTTTTATGACTTTAAAACATCCATTAAGGTTGATAAATGAAATTGCTCCACATATGTATATTCATTGGTTGTCTTTTAATACCAGTTTCGTTGGCAGCTGTATAAATGGCCACTAGTTGTTAAAAATAAATATTAAAAAAATTACATGAAAAATCATAATGATAGAAACAAGGAACCGTGTTGCAAAATGAAACAAAATATTTGGTTACATTTTCATAATAATTAGGTGAATATTTCAGATTATATTGAAGTTATTAATGGATACATCATATTGCAATGTTTTAATTGTTCATTACTGTAATGTTGGGGAGGTGGCCCAAACTTAAGCAACCTATTCGTCTAATCATTAAATCATACACCCGATGCACTAGATAATCATTCGAACGAAAACTCAATAAATACCCCTCCTCATTGGTCCAAAAGAAGCATCATTTTTCATTTTGCCCTAATAATTTCCTCCCTAGTTTTCTATCGCGTTCTCTCATTGGTAGGTTTTTCTCTAAGGGTTTTCTAGTGGCGGCGCTTGTGTTTGGATCCGAGGGTTTTTCAAAGGCGCTTCTATTTTTTGTCGGTTGTGACTTGAACGTCGGAGGGTTTTACAACGACGCCCCTAACAATAGTCAGGGTTTGCGCCGGAGGGTTACCAAGAGGTGCTAGGATTTCCATTTTCGAGGGATTTAAATCGAGGTACATCTATATCACATACCTTTCTAGTTAGATCACAAGATCTTCGAATAAAAATTATTGCCCCTCTTAAACTTCATTTGTTTGATATATATATAGTACATTTTGATTTATAATTGTCATACAATCAATGCATCTGGTTGTCAATTTAAGGTTTCTAGTAGATCCATTGTTCATTTTTGTCTGAAATGGTATTTCATCAGCAAATATTTATGTCTCAAACTATTTGTAGCTTTATGCCTTATATATGTGTTGGTGTAATTAGTTTCTTCTTTGTTCCCTTCATCCTAAATTTCTAACAGACTTTCAGAATTTTCCGTAAGAGCATATCCCGAGCCATGGACTACAGAACTGAAGAGCAAATGAAGAAAGCGAAGAACCAAAACGAGAAGGATGAATCCATTAATGGGTTTGACCGACTGCCTTATGAGATAGCCACTGATACACTATCCAGGCTCCCCATCACATCGCTTGTTCAGTTGAGCTATTCTTGTCGGTCGCTACACTCACTCTCTCGTGATCCGGACGTTGTGAGCCTGCACATGTCTAAATCATCAACGAACGAGAGTGAGTGTGTTATCCTCCACTCTGTTTACCTACTTCAAGACCAACTTCGCTTTATCTGCCTCTCCGATCTGAAAGTCAGAAAAGTCAACATCCCCGTAGCCATCTCCATGCCTAAATTCGAGATAATTGGCTCATCCAATGGTCTCTTGTGTTTGGGCGATTCCTTATTCCCAGGCTCCTTCTGTTTATACAATCCTTTCAGAAGAGACCACTTGGAAATCCCCAATAACTTTGTGTTCAGGGATAAGTTTGTTGTGTATGGTTTTGGGTTCCATCCGATCACCAACGACTACAAGGTGATCATGATAGCCGATCGCGATAAAACGTATTACGCTGAAACGGGTCACAGATCTGATTTTGGCGAGCCAGTGTCTGACGTTCAGATATATAGCGTCAAAAGCAATGTATGGCTGAACAGAGGGACTGTGCCTTACAGTATGGAGACGTGGTCAACGCGAGGAACTCTTGTGAGGGGAAGGCTTCATTGGGTGAGCCGGTGGGTGAAGTTGAACGAAAATCCTGAGAGGACAATTGTTACATACAACCTAGAGGATGATTCGTTTGATGTGATCTACTGTCCTGCGCCTGCGCCAGGTTCTTCGAGGAAGTGGGCCCCTAGGCATCTCGCCAATTTAGATGGACGCCTTTCGGCTGTTGTGCGTGTGCGTAGTGGGGCTGGGGCGTTCGACGTTTGGATTCTAAGAGAGTATGGGGTTAGTGAGTCTTGGGTGAAGACTTACAGTGTCGGAACCTACTGTCGGGTGCCTCACGGAGGAGTGGAGAGACATCGCCGGGCCGGGCGGATAATTGAAAGTGTGTTGTGTGTTTTGAGGAGTGGGGAGTTGTTGCTGCAGTACAAGGCTACTGGATGTAATCACTTGGTTACTTACGACCCCCAAAACATGACGTTCAGGAGATACGAGGGTTTGGGGCTCCCGGCGAAGTTCAATGCTTTTTTCCATGTTGGTAGTCTTTTGTCAGCAGCTGCTTTGCCATTGTTGTAAATCTTCGTACCGAGTTCATGTCTCTCGCAATTATATTTCGCTGTTATTCACTTTTTTTTAATGGATTTGATCAATGTTTTCTTTGATTCATATATTAAAAATAACTTCTTATTAAAATTTCGAATTTGTTACTCCCTCCGTCCCAAAATAATAGTATATAGTTAAGAAATTAATAGTTTATATAGTTAAGTCATTAATTTAGTTGATATTTTTCAATTATACCCTTTTTGAATTTATTAATATCAATTAATGATTATAGAAATAGAAATCAGTGTTGGAATTAGTATATTTGTTATTGGATTCAATTTTTGATTTATCATGTAGAAAATTAGTATTTCAAAAATATTAATTAAGGGTATGTTGTGGAAATGAAAAATTAATAATATGTTAAATATAGTAACTAGACTATTTTTGTGTGGTAGACGAAAATGAAATACTCATGCTCATGTTTTTCCCATATACCTTTCAAGTAAATATTTCAAATATTAGTTCTTTTGTCAAATTTCCGTTAAGCGTTTATATTTTTTTAATAAAAATATAGAGTATATTTTTTTACTGCCAAAAGTCATATGTTTTAAAATAATGTAAATTAATTTACATTATTTTGAGAATATGATTTCTCATATGACAAGTGTTTGTACTGTTTTAAATCATCTCGTTCTAGTCCCGATTAGTCGTTACCTAATGCTAATTTCTCTTTGTTCGTTTATATATTTTCTTCCTATTAAACATTGCCTATCAGATCTACCCAGTTTCTTTGGGGATATTTGGACTAAGTTTGATTGAAATTCTAAATTTTACTTTTCATAATATTTAGTATTCAAAACTAGGTAAATAATAATTATCCTTATTTTTTATAGAATTAATAATAATTATGATTTCTCACGTGACAAGTGTTTGTATTGGTATTTATCTTAAGTATTCAGAATTATGTGCATAGTCATCCTTATTTATTATAGAATTAATAATTCTTTACTTCTTTTACTATAAATGTCAAATAAGAAGTGGATGATAATGTATTTAATGGTGTAAATTATGGTTTCTATTGTATTTTTATATTGTATTTAATAATATATAATTATTTAAATATAATGATGATGTAATAGAAGAGATAAGAGTCTTAGTTAAGTGGAAAAAATTGTTAATTGAATATTAAAATTTTAATTTATAAAAGGAAAAATTCTCAAATACTACCAAAACATCAATCCCAATTCCCATATAATCCAATGACTCTTTTAATTCCTATATAAACCAAATACTTCCCATTTAATATAAAATTGTATTTAAACTATCAAAATTACTCCTACATCTCCCTCTCTTTCTACTCTCTCTCCGCTACCAGAAATCCCACTAATTTAGCAATTTGTTTAAATTATTAAACTATGTAAATTATGAGACTGAAAGTTAGCATATAAAGTCAACAAATAAGCCCACTATAATTATAATTTTGAAGTTGGAAAGGAGA
This sequence comes from Phtheirospermum japonicum, assembly GCA_014905375.1. Taxonomy (NCBI): domain Eukaryota; kingdom Viridiplantae; phylum Streptophyta; class Magnoliopsida; order Lamiales; family Orobanchaceae; genus Phtheirospermum; species Phtheirospermum japonicum. The sequence continues at coordinate 623,478 of BMAC01000794.1, read as the reverse complement.
GAATATTAATTATAATTTTGCAGTCTTAATGTGAATGCGAATAAACTTGTATCCATATTTGTTTGTATAATTATAATTTAGAAATTAGACTTTTAAATCCTAATAACATGTATTTTTAAAGTATCAATGATTATAACCTATGAAACTAACCAACAAATTAATTACTTAATACTAATAGTATTATTTAATAATTTATAATAATAGCTTGTAATTAATCCAGCAAAGTCGTATGTAATTTTTTAAAAATCGTTGAAAGTAGTTTGTAATTTTCCAAAATTTTTGTAAAGTAGTATGCAATTTATGCAAATTAGTTTGTAATTTTTCAAAAATTTTGTGAATTAGTATGCATTTTATGCAAAGTAGTACCTAATTTCTCAAAAAATTATGCGAATTAGTATGTAATTTCACAAAAACTATACGAAGTAGTGTGTAATTTTTCAAAATTTACACGAGTAGTTTTGAAATTTACACGCGTAGTTCTAAAATTACACTAGTAGTTCTGAAATTTACACGATTAGTTCTGAATTTAAACGAGTAGTTCTGAATTTAAACGAGTAGTTCTGAATTTACACGAGTAGCTCTGAATTTTTGAAGAACAAAATAAAATAGTTAAAAAGGATAATTTAGTAGTCTTATATAAACAAAGTAGTTTGTAATTTTAACAAAGTAGTACGTAGTTCGCAATCTGAACAAAATAGTTTGTAATTTTAACAGAGTAGTTCGTAATTAATCATGTAATAGCATTTCATATAACTTAGATTATGGAAATATGATTTGCGGAACACAAAGATACCTAATTGTCATTTTCCCTAAGTTTTTTTTTTTTGTAAAGTTGCAATTACCTTATTTATCATATTTTACTTTATTGGTTACACTTCAAGTTTGGAAAAATTGAAATTGCATTAAATGAATTTTATTAGCATGTCATAATTTGATTGTTTCAACTCCTCCTATTGAGAATAATCTATTAAGGGTAGTTTAGTATATTATTATAGTAAATGGATTATTATGGAACTTTTATATTCAATGGAGTTTTTAGGGCAATTGGTTTTATATTTTGGATTATATGAGAATTTTTCCAATAAAACAATAGGATTGAGATTCGCAATCTCAATCCCGAATATTGGGAGTTTTGACCAAACATACCCTTTAGAACAAGTCATTATATATACGTGCCCTTAGGTGCACCTTGTAAGGTGCACTCAATAATTTAATTTTGTTATCGCATATAGCTAGTACATAACATCACATATAACTGCTATAATATAATCACAAATTAAAAAAACCTTAAAATGGAAAATGAAACTCTAAAAATGGAAAACTAAAATCTTAAAATGGAAAACCTTAAAATAGAAAATGAAACTCTAAAAATGGAAAAACTTAACCTTAAAATGGAAATGTAAACCATAAACGCTAAATTTATATTTTTTATCATCATATATAACTAGGGCTGCAAACGAATCGAGTCGAGTCGAGCATTCACGATTTCGAGCCAGAATTGACTGTTTTTTATTTGTGCTCGAGCTCGAGCTCGACGAGTTCGAAAGATTGCTGCTCGAGCTCGGCTCGACAAGGAAATGAGCATGCTCGAGCTCGGCTCGAGATCGACTCGACAATGCTCGGCTCGACAAAAGCTCGAGCTCGGCTCGAGTTTTTTAGTTTTAAATCTAATAAAATTACGGTACTTTTGTAATTAATACTATTAAATAGGGGTATTTTAGTAAATTCACACATAATCGAGCAGCTCGTCGAGCTCGCGAGCTTATTAGTGACGTGCTCGAGCTCGACTCGTTTTTGAGCTCGAGCTGCTCGAGCCCGACTCGAGCTCGAGCCGAGCTTTGACTCGAGCTGCTCGCGAGCGCTCGTGAGCCGCTCGACTCGTTTGCAGCCCTATATATAACTAACATATATTTCACATATAATTGGTAAGATGATAGATTTTAGTCGAGGCCTAACATGTAAAATTAAAACTAAAAATAGAAAACTAAATCTTAAAATTAAAAAAATAAAACCTAAAATGAAAATTTAAACCTAATACTTTAAACTTTTTATCATATAACGACATATATCGTCAAATAATTAGACAATAATAAGTTTTAATGATACACCTAGGATGGTACGGTCATATAATAAATTACCCTTAGAACGAGGGTTGGAGTTTGTATTTTTTTTTTTCAACTTATTTAATTAAATTAAAATTATATACTGATACATAATCATCCCTCATTTTACACACAACACACAAAGAAAAAAAAAAATACCAACTCAGCCGCACTCCCGCAACAGATGCAAGTCCACGACGAGGACTAGAAGACAAATAACAGTGAACAAGTGAGCGACAAACTCAACCCTCGAAAACTTTTTAGCCACCCAACAAATCTTTCTGCGCAAAAGATGCGATCTTTCTGTACATTCTCCATCAAATATCTCTCATTTGCCTTAATCATTCAGAGTATGCATATAATTAGCCGATGTTGCCCGCTTTTCCTCTCAGATTTCCGGAAAATCTTGAATATACTTGTGTGTGTAACTTTTTTTATTTTTATTTTTTTGGTTTTTTATGAACAGGTCTTGTGAAAATCTCATTTTGCCAAGATGGGTTTTGTTCAGCGTCATCAATCTTGGAGGCTCAGCAGCCACTCTACTGGAAAGTCACCAACCCAACTCTCTCTCCCTCTCATCTTCAAGGTTAGTTTAGTCCCTTGTGTTTAAAAAGATTTAAATACATTGAAAAAGAAAAAGGGGAGAAAAAAGAACAGCTTTTTTCATGACTTGTGGAATCCATTGATAATATTTGTGTGGAATAATGGTAGGCTTGTTTGGAGTAATCTATCTTACTTTACCAAAAGAGAATAGTCTAGCTTATGTTTAGTTGTGGCTTGGAGATTTTCTGTTTTTTTTTTTGGGTAATAGGATGGATTAAGTGGATGATTTGAAAAAAAAAAGTGATGAACTGGTGTTTAGTGTTTGCAAATACCAACTTTGTTTCTGATTCCACATAATTTAATCATAATTTAAATTAGGGAGAGGGGTGCTTAGATTTATGATTCTGCTTCTTTTATATAAAAATGAAAAAATAAATAAATTATAGTTTATTCACCAAATATTATTAATTTATATTCTTAAGTCATAATTTATTCTGCTTCTGGTTTAGCTGATTTTGCGGTTCTGTTCATGTACTTATTATTTTATTTATTTATTTAGACTTGCCGGGTTTCACGCGCAGCGTCTACAAGAGAGATCATGCTCTGATAACTCCTGAAAGCCATGTCTTTAGCCCTTTGCCTGAATGGTACATCCATCTCACTTTCTCAGCTAACATGCGGTTAATTAATATTAACTGTTCGATATTCATCTGTGTATATGGATTGACACAGGACTAACACATTGGGTGCTTATCTCATTACACCATCGATGGGGTCGCATTTTGTTATGTACTTGGCAAAGATGCAAGGTATGGTTCAATATTTTTCACTATTTTTTATATTATTATTATTACAAAATGAAATTATAATGTAATACGCAGTAAGTTATGTCATCATCTGATAATGACTTTGCTAAAAATCTATTTTCGACAATGAAGGTAAAATATAAAAATACAAATCTTGGTGCATTGCTTCATCCCTTTGCGTACATTTTTCATTATATTAAAGAGTTTTGTTGGCACTTATTTTTTGCAGAAAATGCAAAATCCGGGCTCCCACCAACGGATGTTGAGAGGTCTGAAAAATTCGACTATTTGAGTTTTATTTATATCTGACAAAAAAATGATATTGCATTTCTGCTTGCACAATCAGGTTTGTATTTGTGCTTCAGGGTGTGGTGACTCTTAATGATATATCAGGCATTAAACAAGAACTAGAGGTATCAAAAAAGCTTAACTGAAACTTTACAATAAGCGCCCTTGATCTTCTTGATATTACGCATTTTAATTAGTAAATAGTAACTGAATATAAGTAACCAATATCTAACCTAATTGATTTGAAATTAGATTCCAAAATTTTATTTTTATTTTGGTTAGTTGAACAAGCATTTTTATTTTTTTATATTTATTTGTATAAAATAAATCCGCGTGATATTGCAGGTGGATTCGTATGCTTATCTTCCTCCAAACTCAGAACATTCATTGAAGTCCGATGCATCAGCCACTCTTGTCGTATTCGAAAGAAGGTATACTGGTACTATCTTTTCGACAAAATGACAAAAATAACCTCTGGTTTTATTAGAAACTTTGACATTCTTGATTCTTTTTTTATCTTAGGTACGACTACTTGAAAAATCATGCTCCTGAGCAGATTATTGGTAAAACAGATAAGCAGCCACTTCTCGAAACTCCGGGAGAGGTAACGTTTTATTTTATTTTTGATTAATTTACAACCGGCTGACATTCGTTATCTGTCTCCACCTTGTTCAGGTCTTTGAACTCAGGAAGCTTATTCCCACCTCTTTGCCTTATGATTTCAACATTCATGTAAGTTGCAACTTTAATTAGGTGAAATCGACTTCAACTTTCTGTTATCTCAAAATCGGATCCTATGCCTTAATTAAATTTACGTGATTTGGCAGATTATGGATTTTCAACCGGGTGAATTTCTCAATGTAAAGGTTTGCATGCTGTCCCTTTTACTCTAGACCGAACTCTTAGCAATTTGTTGTGTAATCTTTTTTGGCATCTATTTTGTGCTGAAAAGAAGGATCCCATGCTTTAATTACACAAGCTATACAAAAGGTTTGAAACTCCAGTTATCTTTGAAAAAATTACAAATGACCCCTTAAAGTGTTGTATACACCCCCCTGATATTTGTATCTACCCAACAGATACGATACCCCCCAAAAATGCATTTTTGTGATAGAGAAACAAATGTTGATATATATATATATATGTGTGTGTGTGTGTGTGTAATTAACCCATGCTATAATTATGAAAATAAATGTCAACTATATATGAAAAACAATTTTTTGAGGTATATGTCATTTTAAGTCCTTGTATGGCTAGTTGAAATGTTTGTGCTCATTACGTTGATTCCCAAAAAAAACTAAAATAATAATAATAGAAAATAAGCAGAAGATTAGTTCATTCTATTGTATTGCATTTCACTTTTACAGGAAGTCCACTATAACCAGCACGGTTTGTTGCTTCTGGAGGGTCAAGGCATATACCGCCTGGGTGATAGCTGGTAAGAAAGTGTTTAAAATAATTTCAGAAAATTAATATATTCCGATAGGCCTATCTGGGAAATACCAAAAGTCACAAATTATTACGAAAACCACCCTTGAGTTTACACCCGCCTTACATTTTGCATCTGCCATTAATGTTACTAACGAAAATTGCTGATGTCATCAATTTTTTTTTACAATTAGACCCCTCCGCTTTTTAAAATATTACAAATGACCCAACTTTTCTTCGCATCAAAGATGGGGCTATTTCAAAATATTTCTTGGCCATAACATTAACCAAACCATGTGTTTGTGATTAATAAGTGTGTACATGAAACCAGGTATCCTGTCCAAGCTGGTGATGTGATTTGGATGGCGCCGTTTGTGCCTCAATGGTAAGCGGTAAAGGGTGTAGAAACATCTTTTCATTGACGACTTAATATATTCAAAATGATTTAAGTTCCTTTTTCGTCGTTTATTAGGTATGCTGCACTTGGCAAGACAAAGTCGCGCTATTTGCTGTACAAAGATGTCAACAGGAACCCTTTGTAATGTGTTCATATGATTGTGGTAGCTCAATGGCTGTATGTATAAACAGGATTAACTATTTTTTCTTTAGATGGCTCATGAGAATTATGGTTGTTGGCCTCTTCTAACTCATGATTGTGTTTAATGAACGTTTTGAGCAGTTAATTCAAGTGGTATCGTTTATCTGTGTTTGAGATGTAAGCTTAGCGTTGTGTGTGTGTGTGAGTGTTTGATTACACCAACCACAATGAATTAGAATTAGAATCAGCCTATAGAAAGTATAAAGTATTGCAGCTAATTGAGAATAAATTAAAAAAGAAAAATTTAATTACAGATGATACCAATAAATTATGTATAATTATAAAAATAACTTAGCTATATTTCAAAATTACGAATATCACTTTGATATTTGTTTCTCTTTTATAAATTGCACACTCAATGGAATAATATTATGTTGAAAATAAATGCAAACCTCTGACGGGTTGGTTGTAATCTTTAGGGGTAAGGTAATTGATATGTTGAAACGCAAATTTAAATGTGGTTTTTGAAATTATCTCACAAGAATAAAGAAAAAAAAAGATTCACTCCTTAATGGTGAAGGAAAATAATTGAAAATGCACTTTTGCAATTATAAAAAGCAAAGTATTTCTCCATAAATTTAAGAATTATCCATAGATTTGGAACTTTGGTGCACGTGAAAGTGAAATTTACAAATATAAAATAAAATTAAAAACAGAGCAAAGAAGCATATTGAACAGAATGGGCAAAGAAATTAAGTCCCCTTTAAGATTAATCACATCATGCATGCATGTGATTATTGCCACTCCAAGAATCTGATTCTTTTCTTCTTATATTCTAATTTATTTTTATTTCTTATTTTTTTTGAACAAAAGTTCAAATGAAGTGCGATCTATCTTCGTACTTCGAGCCAATTTGTTTTGCTTCGTGCCTTTATGCATACTACATACATACATATTACATTCATGTGTGTATTTGTGTATATATGTATATGTGTGAGTATATTATACATGATATGCAAATTGGTATAATTGCGCTCCTTGTTATTGATTAGTGTTGCTACTCTGTGCTCAATTGAAAATAGGGCAAACAAACATGTCACCTGACAGGATATGCTTTGTTCTTACTCTCTTGCTAGTGATGATTCATTCACAAAACTCAGGTAAATATGAATTAACAAATTATGCTTTCTCTCTCCCTCTCTCATGTTTATATCATCTTAAATTACTATTTAATATTTATTTTTTGTCAATATGTATAAGGAGTGTTTCCAAATAATTATTTTTTGGGGGAAATAATTTATAAGTAATAGTTGAGAGTTAGTGGCGAGAAATTGATCAAGGTAAAGGAGTGTTTATAGGAATGAAAATGACATTTACAAATATTAAAATGTGTTTTTTCTTTTCATTCAAGTATAAGTTGAAAATTATTTTTTACTGTTATATTATTTTATCTTTGTGAGTGCTTAAAATAGGGTTGGGTAATATTTCAATAATAGACTCTTGTCATAGAGTGAATAAAATAAAAAGGATAGGATAAATCCCCACCTGCCTCAATCATTACATAAATTCCTCATTTATAATTAGAGCCAAACACAAAATACCTAAATAAAAATAAAACGAGATTCAAAGAAAAACATTGGCTCTATCAGGGGGCCAACTTGCCTAACTGCCCTCATACTATGATCATATTGCATCCGGCTCCAGCAAGACTCAAAAGAACCAAATGAATGGATCCCAAAAAATCTGTGTTGGCTATATCTACACATATATGAATGATTTAATGGAAGAAAAATTCGACTCTTTTTCCRGAATTGCAACTACCCGTTRCAAAGAGTTCGRTTCTAAGTCTAAGTAAATACTCAATACCCTTTTTTTTTTTTTTTTCAAAAATAATAAAAAAAAGCTCATGTTGACCATTATATCAACAAAACTGCTTGCGGTAAATAAATAAATAACCATAACAAAATTGTATGTAGGGGGATTGATGGCAGAATGGTGCATTGCTGATGAGCAAACTCCAGATACTGAGTTGCAAGTGGGCTTGGACTGGGCCTGCGGTAGAGGAGGTGCAAATTGCACTAAGATTCAGCCGGGCCAGGCCTGCTTTCCGCCCAACACTGTGAAGGCCCATGCTTCTTATGCCTTCAACAATTACTATCAAAAATACAAGCACAGGGGTGCAAGTTGCTATTTCAAGGGTGCTGCCATTACCACTGATCTTGACCCCAGTAAGTAGTAAGCATTTTTATTTTATTTTATTTTATCTTGGTTTTGAGGTGTTTTATATATGAACTTATTACACCTCATAAAATAAACGTGGTACAATTGAGATTTTTTTTTTTTTTTTTAAAATTAGATTTCATTTTGTTACTTTTATTTCACCATATAATGTATTCAGTACTGGTTATTTGTTCAATTTGCAGGTCATGAGACTTGCCACTACGAGCTTACACCCTGAGCTAAAGAATTTGTCAATTTAGAGGGGCGAAATGAAATTTCAAATTCTCATTGTAGCATCCAAGAATGTGTTTTACAGCAAATGATTTTTCTTTTTATTTTCCTATTGGTACTCCAATAATAGTTTTTCTCAACTATAAATTTCAAAAATTAAATCAAATAGAGAACCAAATAAATTTATTTTCTTTATACTAGCTCAATTACTAAAACATCCGACTTAGCACGACAAGAATTTAGATAATATCAAAACAAAAATCCACAATAATAGCCATTTCAAGTGGTTAAGATTTCACTTGGCAACAAACAGTATGTGACATTAAATTTCACTGTCAAATAGTGTCTATAAATTCACTTCTTTACAAATACCAAACAGAAGAAAAGCTCATTATTAAGACATATTACCAGAAAGTTGCAGAAATTTTGAAGATGGGTTTTTCAGAACAGCAAGCTCGCCCAAGCACCAATGAAGGCAAATCCGCCAAAAGGGGCAAGCCTAGAATACGTTCTGTCTTCTAGGTATGCCACCGTATAACACCTACATAACAGCATCCGTTCATAGTCAATAACTAAAAACATCACTCTCAAACGATATTCTCAAAAGAAAATCAAAACAAAACACGAAAAAATTGAATTAGACCCATGAGCAAATAATTGTAGGTGCCCATAACATCACGCTACAATCTTCCAACACATATAAACAATGGTTTCGTCTTTTAATCCAATTAGAAGATGTGTTAAGCCCAAATCAGTGGACAAATCGCCTCGGCCAAAATCAGGCTTAGGTGGACGCATAGCAATTTCTACAACCATACTCACACTGTAGAAAGAATAAATTGAACAGAGAATCAGAAATTACAGAAACAGAAACTTACGTCCCAGAAAATGCCAGTATTCCAGTAGTCAATAGGCCTCCAAACTATATTAAAAAAACAAAAAAAAGTTCACACAACAGATTAATCACAAAATAAAAAACACACACCAAACACAAAACAAACAAATAAATAAATAAATAGAATATTGATAAGTAATAGAGCTCACAATATTAGGGCGGTTGGTAATAGGAGCGGCAAGCAGGGCTGCTGTGTGAACTAAATGATATAGAGATGCAGTGTGCCATACCTTCAAACCCAATTTACACAAATTAATCAATACAATGAGTTTATTTCATTTACATTTACCTCCAATTGGAATCCAAAAATGAATATAAAGACCCAAACAAAAAGAGAATAATTGAAAACAAAACTACCTCTTTGTAAGAAGGGTTTTTGGGCTTGAAACCATGGGCGCCGTAGGTTCCCAACCCAAGAGCCGCTACACCTGTAACAATAATTGCAGAAACAAACAATTTTATGATGATGTAATTAAAAAGAACTTGAAAATGGTGAAATAAAACGGGAGAAAAAAGAAACAGAAATAAGGAAAAGACTGAAAGAGTAGCGGGAATTTACCAGAGAGAGCAGCTACTTTGTGCCACATACGAGGATCCATCTCTGGTTTTTGTTTCTTTTTCTCCCCTCAAGCAAAATTTCAGTGTTTTGACTTTGTAAGGATCCATCTATGTTTGATGAATTTAGAATTTGGTCCCTCAATTTTGGAAAATCTTTACATTGGGTTTCTTCCTATATATTAAACTAACGTAAAAGATGAGCTTTGTTGTGTTTTTAGTAAAGACAAATATAAAATAAATAACCACACAAACTATGAGGCAAATACTTGGTGAGATCGGTCTCATACTATACTATGAGACCACTTTTAACCATACCCAGCATATTCTCACCCGCCAACCTACCCGCCCATAATAATATCAATAAAAAAAATTCAGTCACGCCACCGTTGTCTCTCTCTTTCACCCGTCTTGTTCACAATTTACACACCACACCACACCACCTCAATTGATCCAATCCAAATACTTATTTTCTTCTTCCTCCTATTTATGTTTCTATTCCATATTACACCTTAAAAATCACCCTTACCACCGCCGCGAATGACTCAATCCATTGCCTTTCGCTCGTTTTACCCACATCTCTATTTCAGTCGAAGCTTCATCAGTCTTTGTAAATTATTGTTCTTTTTTTTTTCCGGTAATTATCCAGTAGATTGGTAAATCATTGCTCTTTCTTCCCAAATTCTCCAGTAATTTGGAGAATTATTGCCCTTTTCTCCAATTCTCTATTAGTTTATTGAAAAGATTCGGGATTATGGAATTATGGGAATCGAGATCGAAAGGATTGAACAAAAATCTTATATTTGTTGATTAAATTATGGAATTAGAGCAGCAGCATATATCAAGATCTATAATTTGCGGTTGCAGCAGCAACAGGAGGACTTGGCTTATTTGCACTCAACATAATATGGGCAGTCGTATGCAATTTTGTCGAAGGGATTTATTTTGCCAATTCTCCAGTTGTATGTTCAAAATTCCACAAAATGTTTATTTTCTAATTTTGGCAAATGGTATTTTTAGATGTTTATATTCATCTGATTCTCTTCTCTCCAGTTGTATGTTCAAAATTCCACAAAATGTTTATTTTCTAATTTTGGCAAATGGTATTTTTAGATGTTTATATTCATCTGATTCTCTTCTCAGGATTGAGTGCATTTGTGGTTCATGAAATGCAAATACTAGATATGGGCTATTTGTTCGATACATGAAAATTTGTAGCGATGGGGGCCGATAATAAGAGTTGGCAGAGGATTGGTTTCGGGCCGTGGGCTCCGATGTTTGATGAAGACGAATGGTGGTGGCTCCATGACTGATTGGGTTGTGAGTCGAGCGGTAATGGTGACTGAAAATTGGCGGTCGGTCGGATTTCGGCCCTGAATTTTGGTGTTGGCTGAGACGGTGGCTTTTCGGTGATTGCTGGTAGTTATGGCTCGGGACGGTTGGCGAAGACAAGATTTTACCGACGTTGTATCTGGACCGAAGTTGGTGGTGACAGTGGTTTTCAAGTTTGGATATGTATTGTAACTATGAGCAGCAGTACGCTTGAAGAAGAACGTGAATGGGCAATGGATCTTGCAAAACAAAGCTCTCATCCATATTGATTCCTTCGTCCACAATTCATAATTATTTAGTAATGTTTATTATTACCCATGAATAGTCAGTCCATTTCAATTTCCAAATAAATATCATGTTGGATAATGTATGTATTGTAGGCCTGTTTTTTCTCATAATTTTTTCTTATTTAAAAAAATAGTGGCAGGTTGTGTTGGTGTTAGTCCCACATTGTTAATATTGAGATGAATAGAATGGGCTTTCTACTTGGATATACAATCATAGTAGATTTCATTTAGTGTTGATAAAGCAGGTTGTATTTGTGTCATTTATTCCTCTTTATTTAGTTTTGGGTTTTTGCTTAGATTTTGACAACTCTTCCAGCAACTATCGCAGATCTTGAGCCTCATTAGATCCACTCCTTTTATGAATCTGCAGGTCCTTTTCATCTGCTGGTGTTGTTAGGCAAGAGCTTGCAAGCTTAAGAAGGAAACTGCTGCATGAGTAGTATAGTTTTGGGTTTTTGCTTAGATTTTGAAACTTGTATCAGTTTATCATGCAAAATTTGTTCCTGAATTCATTACATAAGGGAAAGTTCTTAAATTTTGCATCTTATCATTATACCCTGTTTGGAAGTTATTTACTAGTCTTGTTGGGATCAGAAATTTGTTTCAGAGCCAAGTTTGTTATTTAATAAAAAAAAGAAAAAGAAGAAAATTTATTGAAATAATATAATTTTCAAGTACAATCGTGAGGATTATATAAAATTTATTGAAATTAACAAGATTGAAAATTAGAATTTTCTTATTTCAATAAAAGCTATATTATTATTAATAAAAGTATTACAATATCAACCTAAAGTATCACAAGACTCTGTCAAAGTATCACAAAATAATATTTTTAAAATATCACAAGTTTTTTATACATATTTTTACAATAAAGCATAATTAATTAACGTTTTTAACTCAAGTTATTTGAGTATCACAAAACATTGTTAAAGTATCACAAAAGATTGCTAAAGTATCACAAAATATTGTTAAAATATCACAAATTTTTTATACCTATTTTTAATTATAGTATAGTTAAGTAATGTTTTTAGTTCAAATTGTTCAAGTATCACAAAACATTGTTAAAGTATCACAAGTTTTTTTATACATATTTGTACAATAAAGCATAGTTAATTAACATTTTTAACTCAAGTTATTTGAGTATTACAAAACATTGTTAAAGTATCACAAAAGATTTCTAAAGTATCACAAAATATTATTAAAATATCACAAGTTCTTTATACCTATTTTTAATTAAAGTATAGTTAAGTAATGTTTTTAACTCAAGTTGTTCAAGTATCACAAAACATTGTCAAATTATTACAAAATATTGTTAAAGTATCACAAGTTTTTTATACATATTTTTACAATAAAGCATAATTAATTAACGTTTTTAACTCAAGTTATTTGAGTATCACAAAATATTGTTAAAGTATCACAAAAGATTGCTAAAGTATCACAAAATATTGTTAAAATATCACAAGTTTTTTATACCTATTTTTAATTAAAGTATAGTTAAGTAATGTTTTTAGCTCAAGTTGTTTAAGTATCACAAAACATTGTTAAAGTATCACAAGTTTATTATACATATTTTTACAATAAAACATAGTTAATTAACATTTTTAACTCAAGTTATTTGAGTATCACAAAACATTGTTAAAGTATCACAAAAGACTGCTAAAGTATCACAAAATATTTTTAAAATATCACAAGTTTTTTATACCTATTTTTAATTAAAGTATAGTTAAGTAATATTTTTAACTCAAGTTGTTCAAGTATCACAAAACATTGTTAAAGTATTACAAAAGATTGTTAAAGTATCACAAGTTTTTTATACATATTTTACAATTAAGTAACATTTTTAACTCAAGTTATTTGAGTATCACAAAACATTGTTAAAGTATTGCAAAAGAAATTTGTTAAAATATCACAAGTTTTTTATACTTATTTTTGATTAAAGTATAGTTAAGTAATATTTTTAACTCAAGTTGTTTAAGTATCACAAAATATTATTAAAGTATTACAAGTTTTTTATACATATTCTTACAATAAAACATAGTTAAGTAATATTTTTAACTCAAATTATTTGAGTATCACAGAACATTGTTAAAGTATCACAAAACATTGTTAAAGTATCACAAAAGATTATTAAAATACCACAAGTTTTTTATACCTATTTTTAATTAAAGTATAGTTAAGTAATATTTTTAACTCAAGTTGTTCAAGTATCACAAAACATTGTTAAAGTATTACAAAAGATTGTTAAAGTATCACAAGTTTTTTATACATATTTTACAATAAAACATAGTTAAGTAACATTTTTAACTCAAGTTATTTGAGTATCACAAAATATTGTTAAAGTATCACAAAATATTGTTAAAGTATTGCAAAAGATTGTTAAAATATCACAAGTTTTTTATACATATTTTTAATTAAAATATAGTTAAGTAATATTTTTTAACTCAAGTTGTTTAAGTTTCAAAAAATATTGTTAAAGTATCACAAATTTTTTATACACATTGTTACAATAAAACATAATTAAGTAATATTTTTAAATTCACCTAATATCCGTTGTTCATCGTATAAAAATTATGGGTTGTACGATTATTCGTCTTATTGTTGCGCATCAACTTGAAACTTTTCAGATTTTTCCAATTTTTTTTACTATTTTTCCGGCCAATTTGAATAATTAAAGAAATTTACTAAATATCCCAGAAAAATTGAGAAATTCACCAAATATCCGTTGTTCATCGTATTGCAATTTTGGGAAGTGCGATTATTCGTCTTATTGTTGCGCATCAACTTGTAAATTTTTAGATTTTTTTATTCATCGTATTTCACTTATAGGCTGTAGAATTGTTCGTCTTATTGTTGCGTATCAATCTGAAAATTTTCAATTTTTTTTTATTTTTTTTACTATTTTTCCCAATTTGAAAATTTGAAAAAAATCACTAAATATTTCAGAAAAATTGAAAAAATTAACCAAATATCCGTTGTTTATCGTATTGTAATTTTGGGTTATAAGATTATTCATCTTATTGTTGCACATCAACCTGCAGATTTTTAAATATTTCTGATATTTTTTACAATTTTTCCGACCAGTTTAAAAAATTGAAATATCCCAGAAAAATTGAAAAAATTCACCAAATATCCTTTGTTCATCGTATTGAAATTATGGGTTATATAATTATTCGTCTTATTGTTGCGCATCAACCTGAAAATTTTTAGATTTTTTTATTTCTTTTTACTATTTTTTCGGCTAGTTTGAAAAATTGAAAAAATTCACCAAATATTACAGAAAACTTGAAAAAATTACCAAATATCCATTGTTTATCGTATTACAATTCTGGGCTATACCATTATTCGTTTTATTATTGCGCATCAACCTGCAAATTTTTAAGTTTTTCCGATTTTTTTTACTATTTTTCCGGCTAGTTAAAAAAATTGAGAAAATTCACCAAATATCCTAAAAAAATTAAAAAAAATTCACCAAATATCAGTTGTTCATCGTATAGAAATTCTAGACTGTACGATTGTTCATCTTATTACTGCGCATCAACCTGCAAATTCTCAAATTTTACCGATTTTTTTACTATTTTTTCGGCCAATTTGAAAAATTGAAAAAATATACCAAATATTCGTTGTTAATTGTATTGCAATTTTGGGATGTATAATTGTTCGTCTTATTTTTTCACATCAATCTGGAAATTTTCAGATTTTTTCTACTATTTTTTCGTCTATTTTGAAAAACTGAAAAAATTCACTAAATATTCCAGAAAAATTGAAAAAATTCACCAAATATTCGTTGTTCATCATATTTCTATTTTGGGATGTACGATTATTCGTCTTATTGTTGCGCATCAACCTGCAAGTTTTCAGATTTTTCTGATTTTTTTTACTATTTTTTCGGCTAGTTTGAAAATTGAAAAATTCACCAAATATTCGTTATTTATCGTATTGCAATTTCGGGCTGTACGATTGTTTGTCTTATTGTTTCGCATCAACCTGCAAATTTTCAGATTTTTTTCGATTTTCTTTACTATTTTTTCGGCTAGTTTGAAAATTGAAAAAATTCACCCAATATTCCAGAAAAATTGAAAAAGTTCACCAAATATTCGTTGTTCATCGTATTGCTATTTTGGGATGTACGATTATTCGTCTTATTGTTGCGCATCAACCTGCAAATTTTCAGATTTTTCTGATTTTTTTACTATTTTTCCGGCTAGTTTGAAAAATTGAAAATTTCACCAAATATTCGTTGTTCATCGTATTGCAGTTTTGGGATGTACGATTGTTCGTCTTATTGTTGTGCATCAACCTGCAAATTTTCAGATTTTTTTGATTTTTTTTACTATTTTTTCGGCTAGTTTGAAAATTGAAAAAATTTACAAAATATTCGTTGTTCATCGTTTTGCAATTATGGGCTGTACAATTGTTCGTCTTATTATTGCACATCAACCTGCAAATTTTTAGATTTTTTTGATTTTTTTTACTATTTTTCCGATAAATTTGAAAATTTGTAGGAGGTTGGGTCCAGTTTTGGGTTGTTGGGTTTGGGTTTGGGTTTGGGTTATTTTCTGGATTTGGGTCACCTTACAAAATGGTAAATGTGGTCTCATTCTATGAGACCGGTCTCACCCAAGACCTACTCAAACTATTATCACAAGTCACCGTGATTAATAACAACTAGCAAGTAATTAAGAAATCAAATGCTAAGTAGATATTTCAGGGTCGTTAGCAAGTAATTAAGAAATCAAATGATTAGTAGATATTCCAGGGTCGTTTGAGGGCAGAATGAGATTTCAATATTCATTTTGCTCAGTTAATAAAGTATTCTTTGCAATTCAATTTACTATAAATAATTGTAATTTAATCATTCTCTCGAATACAATTAAACCGTAGATTCTAAATGTAAAATAATTATCCGTTTGAAATTACATTTAAAACTCCAAAAATTTTAAAATTTTAAAAAACTTCACTACTTATTTCAAATCTTTCGATCTTATTGATTAAAGTGTTTGTGTTTGAAAAGCCTATTGATAAATCTCGTCTCTCGATTCGATCTATCAAATCTATACGTTATAAATGGTTATCAAGCAATTACAACTATCAAGCATAAGAGAGTGTCAATCAATTATACAACAATGATTTACAATTACAAAAATAGCAAATAGATCATACTTGATTAATTAAATATTAAAATATCAATCGTTCATCATTTTCAAACCCCAGAATTAGCGAGACATAATAAAATGTTTATCTAGGAAATTTATCAAACACGTCATGTTCATCAGAAAAAAAAAATGGAAATAAACAATAAAACAAGATTATATGGACTGGATCCTTCGATCTTCGTGTTTCTCCTCTAAATCTTCATTCTAATACTCTCTCTCACCATTGGAACTGTTTCTCAGCTCAAGGAGAGGAAGGTTGATGTGTATGGACTGGTTTGAGGCTCCCTTTATAAGTGTCCAGGTGAAATATGGTGTTAAAACCAAATAAGTAACATTTTATGATCATTCGTGACCTCCTTCACTGGCGCGACTTGGGTCACGAACAGTTACCGTGAAAATGGCCTTTCATAGTGGGCTGGTTCGCGACCGCGAATGGAATCGCGAACGAGTTTTTGAACCCTATTGACTTATTAACTTCGTGGTTGCACTCCAATCTTGGTTCAACGGACACTTCTCTGCATCAGTGTAAAAGAATATTTTGTACTAAGTTTTAGGATTTCCCTTTGTCTACAAAATATTTCATTGGAATAATCCATGATAGAGTTTTAGATTTTAAAGTAATAAACGATCTTTACCATCGGTTAAGAGCATGGAATAGTATAAATAGTAATTGTTGGCATTCTACTGTTTGAACCAAAATAATTTATGTATGAGGACATCTCCCTCCGCTTAAACCTGTGCATTTTAAATGATACAGTTAGGGTATGTTTGGCAAATGATAAACTAATTCATAGCTGAAAATTAGTTGATAACTGATAAGTTTGTTGGAGATGATAACTAATAGCTAAAAAGCTAGTTAATTTAAACAAAAGCGTTTGACAAATTTAACTGATAAGTTGACTAATAAATACAGATTACACAAAAATATATGTTTAAAATAGAGAAAATCATAAGGACTTTGACTATAAGAAAAACTCTTTTTCTTTATCCATAAAAAATATTTTTTCTACACATAGATTGAGTGAAAGGACCAGTATACCCTCAAATTTAATATTAATATTACACCTACCCCACCCACCCTTTACTTTTGCATTTAGCAACCCCACCCACCTTTTATATTTTCATTCATGCAGTAAGATGTCTTTTTTCCTTACTTACTGTCATATTTTTTTCTTTAATTATGCAATTAAAATCATATTTTTTTTATTATTTTTTGATTTTGGCCATTGTTAGTTTTTTCTACATTCTCCAATAAGAACCAATAGTTTAATTTTTGGAAGAAAATAAACAACAACAAAAAAAAAGTCTGCGTAAAGGAGCTTCATTTGCAACAATAATTTGATGTATTTTTGTACATTTCGCTTAAGTAGTTTTTATCATGCACATTTGAAGTAGTTATTATGCTTGTTCATTGATTTTGGTGTTGTAGCCGGGAAATTGATTTTAAGAATGGTGAAAAAAAAATTCCTAAGTACACGATATGGCGGGACCAGAAATATCGCATACTCAATATTTAGACATATCATGTACACAAGATAGGCATATCGTGTACATGATACACGATATACCTATCTCGTCTACACGATATGCCTATCTCGTTTACTATTAAAAAAATATTCCAGGATGCATGATGGTAAATTGATGAAGAAAAAGATTAAAAAAAAACATTTGACATGTAGAGTCTTTACTTACAGATCTATAATGGTCACCTTGTTGACGTATTAGTTACTCTTTAAAAAGTTGAGTATTGGGTCCGGTGTGACGCAACAAAGCCAAGCAGTTGGTAGTGTGACCTTGAACACTGGAGGAATTGTCAATTCAAATATTTGTACGAGTTTTGAAGGCGGTGTAACTCAACAGTAAGAACATCATATGTTTGAAAGCATGTCATCTACCTATTTTAATACACGTTTTGTACAGAATGCACAAATCGATGACCCACTTGAGCGATAGCCATTTGATGAAACAAACCATGTTTTCGATAACTGTGAGGAAAATCATGCTGAAGAAAATTATGTACCCAAAACTGATCCACAAGGTTTTTTTCGAATGGGGAAGTAATGGTTGTCGGGGTATACATTTGAGTGATTATCATGGACATGTTGATATCGCCCTAGACAATGGAGGTGTTGTTCCCGATGATGCCTACATCTATAAGGTACCCGTTTCGGAGATTATGAAGTGAATACTTGAAGTGTTGGAGAAATTGTCAAGTTGGTATGGTGTACGTGATGGTTTGTTGGGAAGCAATATGATAATTTTTTTAAAAAAAGACAAAAAAACTGGATAGCACATAACACGACATCAACTATAAATCAGGTTAATACAAATGACCCTGCAGATTATGGAGGTCGAAGATGGAGAATTCCTGGTGCACCAAATATTTTAAAAGAGGACTCTGAAGAGTTGTTCAATATTCCACCAATCGTTGTTGGAAATACCTATATGAGCAAATAAGATTTGTTGTTTGCAGTTGGAAAATATTATATGGCGAATCGAGGTCATTATAAGGAAAAGTACACAGATCCTGGATGATGTATGCTTATTTTCACTATACCCGATTATCCATTTCAGATTGCTGCAATTGCTAAAAATGATTCTTGGCGTATGTACAGAGTTATAGGCCAAGTGTGTGCGACCAACCCACGTTATAATAATTACTGTCACTTGCCTTTTAAGGTTGTCACTGCACATTTTGCAACTAGGCTTTTGGAAGAAAAACTGAAACTCATACCAAAAGCTATGATAAGTGAGTTCCATGCTGCATACTCAATTGAAATAAGTTAGAGCATCTTCATTGCCAATGTCCATTTGCAAAGTCTATTTTTAGTAAGATATAGACACAAAAAAAATAGTGGGTCCCATATTTTTTAAAATTTCTCATTTTTAAAATCACATTTTCCAATTTTGTCCCACTTTTCTTTCAAACTTTCTACATCGTGTCCGTTCCAAGTCCACAAATACACTCTCTTCTACACTTTTTCCACTACTATTTTATTATTATTCATTATTTGTCTCCATCTCTCTCATCTTTCTACAATTTCTTCTCATTTTTTTAAACACAATCTCCTATTTGTTTAATATTAAAATAATTATTACCTATCTCTCTGTCTCTCTAAAATACACTTTCAAAATGCACTCTTGCAATAAAGATGTTCTTATAACCTTGCATTACGTACCAAACATTAGTCATTCACGCTCATCTATGGGACATAGAAGAGTTCGTTTGGCATGCTACCCTCATACTTGTATGTGTTAAAAAATGATATCGGAGTCTATCACCGCACTAGAGGATGACAGTGAAAACAAGTTTTAGAATGCCTTTTTTTCTTTGGGGCCTGCAATTAAGGGACTTTAGGCACATGGGTGTCTTGTAATAGTGGTTGATGAGACTTTTCTATCAGAAAGTATAAAGGAATCCTTTTTTTGCTGTCAAACAGGATAGTAATAAACATGTTTTCTTGATGGCGGCTGGAATAGGTCACATAGAGAATGAAGAGACTTGGACATGATTTTTGCAGTAAGTGAAAAGGGAGTATGAGTCACATGAGGACCTATTAATTATGTTTGATGGAGAGACATTAGAAATGCTATCAAAATTATGTTTCCTCGGGCGCATCAAGGCCTATGCATCATCCACATGATGAGGAACATGAGGGGTGCAGGTCAACATGCGGTTGGGTTGTTCAAACAAGTTGTGTATAGTTTCAATGTGAATGATTGTCATACGAAAATTAAGAGATTTTTGGAGGTCTCTCCTAGGACATATGGAAATATTATGAGAATCAGAATTAAAAAATGGTCTCGTTCGTGTTGTCCCATGCGGTTGTATGAGTTTATAACCTCCAATGCTGCAAAAAGTTATAATAATCGGGCTTTATGGGCTAGGACACTTCCGGTGACATTGGTTCTCAAAGTGTTGAAGTCAGTAGCTGAGAAATAGTTTTATGAATGACACATGACAATGATATCTCAAGATCATGAGTTGAACGAAACTACAGAGAAAGTTATAGGTTATGTAATGGAAAGACACGCTAAATTGAAGAAGAACCGCTACAGAACAACATTTTTTTTTTTTTAATAAGTTGGGTCAAGTGGTTGAAAAGTAGAAGATAAATCTCAAATAACTTGAGAGGTCTAGGGTTCGAACCCTTGTCAACACCCTTATAAAGAGTTAGTGATACCACTTGATATTCAAGGTGAAAGATAGTTTGGGATATATATAGCTGATATGAGTTCAAAGATTTATACATGTCATGAATTCGATACTTTGTTGATTCTTTGTGTGCACGCGACAGCAGTAGCTAGAGCAAGTTCGGTACGGTATACTAATATTTTTTGTCCATAGCGATACCATACCGAAGATATACCTAAAACTTCATACCAATACTGTACCATATATGTCGGTATATCGAGCGTTAATATACCAAGTCTTCAGTAAATTACAGGACACATACCGTACTGTACCGAAATACCGATATGCCAAATTCATAGACGATATATGTATAATACCATTTCATACCGAATGCAACAACAACAAATATTATAAAAAAAAAATTATACATATATACCGAATACCGATATATTACTGATATTTTTCACCGAATACCGATATATATATCGATATTATTTGGTATATAGGTATATATACCGAAATACTAATGTTTTTTTGGTATTTTGGTATTTCGGTATATACCGAATTACCGATGTGGTATTTTGGTATTTTGATATTTCTTTCCTACCCCTAGCAGCAGCTAGGTGAGTATATTAATGTTATTTAGTTTTTGTATCTTTTCTATGCGATCTTATTAATAACATAGTGTGACGCCTTTTTTAACAGGAAAATGCCAACCAACCTCCATGCTTATGTCGATGATTATGATAGGATGATCACTTTGCGTGTAATGTGGGGCAATGTAGTCATGCATATAGCTCATCCTAGAACTTGGGATGTCCCTAATGGGGTTAGTTTTATTATATGTCTTCCTCCAGAGAACCCAAAACAGGCGGGAAGGCAAAAAATAACTAGGACTTCAGCTGGTCCAGAAGGTACTTGTAGTTCTACTCGTAAGAAACAAGTATGTACAAGGTGTGGGGACAATAGATACAATCGTGTCACCTAGAATGTGTATGTGGAATTACCTGAATCAGAACCAGAGTAGTTTCCAGATTTATCTGGGAATAAAAGGCGTCGTGCCCCTAGAAAATGCAGCATCTGGAAGTCGCTCGATCACTTAAAGAATAAATGTCCACATAACTTACCTCAATCCTACATGCTTGATGATGAGCTGGAGTTAGTGTCTTCAAAAAGTGGTTAAGGTGATGTGATTAAATTTTTTGTTAATGTCATTTTAGGTGGTGTGTTTCAAATGTGTTGTAACAAGAAAATTGATTGCGAGTCCTTATGTTTTAGGTATTCTAGTAGGGTTGCACATTTTGTGACGAGACTCGTGTACTCATGTGAGAGCCTCTTAATTTTTTTAAGTTAAAATTAAAACCACCCAACAAAAGTGGACACCACGTTTGAAAAACTGAAAACATAAAATTATCAGAACTTTCAAAAAGGAATTGAAATTACATTACAATGGAAAGTAACAATTAAAATACAATAAAATTGAAATAGGAGTCATAATACACAACTAATAAATATATGATTACAATCGAAAGGGAGGATTTCCAACAAGGTTATGGTATTGACAAATGCATTTCAAGAAATTATTATTGAACTCCCAATTCATTAGACCGAACAACGATTCTCCATTTTTCAGGTATGCTGAAGTAAACTCAATATCTCCTGCCATGTCATTCCAAAAATGCACAAGCCATTCCAGCGCTTGCGCGTTGTTAGTTTCGTGATCCCAAATACAGTGTTTTGTAGACAACCTCATATGAAATTCTTGCATTGTTTTTCAAGAAGTTCAACTTGGGAGGTTATGTCTTTCATAGTGAAATCTTTCCTAAACCTGAAATTAATTTTTGTCAAACAAAATTCACGTTATATAGTTGCGTAATCCACTTCTCGGGTCATAGAATCCATTAAGCTTCCTCTCAAGGAGCTCGTCAACAAGCACAATATCTATATGGATGATCTACTTGAACAAATTTTTATCATAAAAAAAGAAATATTCTTCAAAATCAAAATCTATTGCGTTGTTTGGTTGATGGGAACTTATTTATTTTTCTTGGATAAAATCAGAATGATGGAAAAAATATGTAAGTAAAATGTGAAAATACTTTGGTGAATGGAGTTGTGTAGTAGCTGGTTATTTTAAAGGGGTAAAATTAAAATTACAAATTTGAAGCCAACGTTATTGTTTGTAATTCTGATAATGTATAGTCCTGTAATTGGTAGATATCACGAGGGTAATAGTGAAAGAAAACATTGATGTGCCAATAGACCGACTACGTCGAAACTCGATGAAATGAGAAGAGAAGTAAAAGAATCTGTTAATAATTAAAGTAAATGCAGTTGTGCAGTCATGTCGACGGTAGATTTTAGTGGGCAAAAGTAAATTATTGGTAAATTGAAAATAGACCAATTACACAACATAAACAAAACTGAAAATAAAAATTACCAAGATATTTAAAACACTGAAAATACATATAATTACATTAAAACTCAAACTAAAGACTACAAATTCAAATATTACATAATCTAAAACATTGGAAATACATATAATACATATGGAATTCCAAATACTCAAACATCATCCTCTTCATAATCACCATCATCCTCTAAGCTAGCCTCATCTTCTGTATCCTCATACTCAAGCTCAACTTTAGTTGGATTGAATTCTTAATACCCATTGACATATGAGAAATTTATCGGTGCCGCATTCTTTGTTACCCACAACTTATAAACCACTTCATAGTACTCCAATCCAAAAAAGGTCCAGAAGTAGTGTTGACTCTCCGTTTCCTGCGAACATACATGAGTGTAATGAATTGCCTATATTGTAAAAAAGCGTTGGTAGGTGTTTTTTAGTAAAATGTAGCCTCAAACTTATGTAAAACACCAAACTTTGCAACGTTAGCCCAATAAGTACCGTTGACCTTCACCCGGTTGGTTTGGACATGATATTTGACATCATGTGGATTCTTCCATTCAACAAACGCATCAAAGCGATCTTGTAGAGTTGGATTTGTCGTTTCATCTTTGCAAGTGTAAAATCTCTTTTGAGCTCACTACTTAAAGTTTCATCTATGATTTGCAAAATAAGATTCCACTAATCCGCCTTATGCAAATCACAGAAATCAGTCGCGTCATCAGTTCTTGGATGAGACAAGCCTCTTCCTCCTTACTCCAACCATTGGTCTAGTACATGTTCTTGAGGACAATGGTCCATATGCGAGGCATCCTCTTCGGAAAGCAATGCAACATCATAGAATCCAAAATCACTTAACGATATTACACACAAATAAAATATGCTACTATGCAACAAACTAAAATTTGTGAAGGTCTTAAGCGCATTTCCCCATTATTTTTCTTTTTTTGATATCTATATTTATATTTTTTGCTTGTTCAGTTGTGATGTAAATGTTAAATAACACTCAACTAGACAAATGGGGGAAAAGAAGAAAAACAAGGTTGTAGAAGAATTATTCAAAAAATAGATAAAATCAATTCCAATCCCAATTACATCGAATTTCACTAAAAATTCAATTCTAATTCTAATGATTCCAACACATTATTATTATTATTATTATTATTATTATTATTATTATTTTTTACCAATGTCAGACAATTCTCAACAACTACGAAACAAAAGAACCAAATCACTTATCATCTCAATTAATACTTATAACAAACTTATTTCTTAATGTGTTTAAGAACTAGGATTTAGCCAAAACTTACCCCTTTTTTGTGAACTGAGTTCTCCTGGGGCCTGGTGGCGGTGTAGTTGGAAGGACGGTTGAAGGACGAGACATCGGTCAAATTTTGAGAGTGAAAGCTTTTTTCTTTTGCTCAGCTAAACATCAAAGGATTTTTGTTTTAATTTCTCTGTAAAATATTAAAGTCTTTTCTTCTCTGTAGTTGCCTAGTTGGTCAATTGTTGGAGGATTGGTTGATTCATCTACCACCTCCATCTGGTAAATTAATTAACTAAAAAAGAAGAATGGTCTATTTTAAGAAAGAACTATAATTATAATACACGATATGTTTAACTCGAGTACACGAGTTAGACATATCATGTACAGTTTATTTTTAAAAAAATAAAATTAAAAACACAACTGAAATTCTGAGACTATAGTACACGATTTGTTGATCTCGTGTACACGATTTGCCTATATTGTGTACACGATATATCTATCTCGTGTACACGATTTGCTTATCTCGTGTACATGATTAACCTATCTCATGCACACAATTTGCCTATCTCATGTACACAATACGTCTATCTCGTGTACACGATATGTCTATCTCGTTACATGTTATGTGTATCTCGTGTAAACGAGTTAGTACACGATTTAGAAATATCGCGTACAACATTTTTTTTAAAATAGAATAAAAAACTGAAATTCTAAGACTATAGTACACGATATGCCTATCTCATGTACACAATTTTTTATATCTATTTTTTTGTTTGATCGTTGTAATTTATGTATGTTTTTGGTTTGTTTAATTTTAGGTTTATGTTTTGCATGTAATTGTTGTGTTTTTTTCGTTTTCTTAATTAGGATTTTATGATGTTTCTAGTAGTTTTTAATCAAGTTTCGTTAGGTTTTTCATTTGTTTTCTTGTTTTGATGACTTTCGTGTTTCTTGTTAATTTTATGTGTAATTCGGTTAAATGGGTTCAATTAATATGAGGTTTGGTGAAATTCTTGAGTTTTTATGTTCAAAATCCCTAATTTTATAGGTAAAGGCATGGGAGGTGTAAAATGCATAACATTCTGGAATACTAGCCAACGCTAGCGCCCAGTATTTGCCAGAGCTAGCCAGCGGTAGCACCCAGTACTTGCTAGAGCTAGCCAGCGCTAGCGCCCAGCACTTGCCAGCGCCTGTCAGCACGCCAAAAGGTCAAATCTGGGTCAAACAAGGTCAAATTCGGGTCAAACCTAGTCAAACTTGGTCAAATTCGGGATTTTCAAGCCTTAAGGGCTATTTCGGCCCATTTTAACCCAATTACACCTAGTATAAATAGAATACAACTCTCATTTTTGTAAGATATCACTCCCTTCCCAACCCAAGCTAGGGTTTGGGATCAAGTTACACTCAAAGCTCTTGGATAATTTCTCTCTTAGGTTTTAGATTCAATTTCAAGCTTTGATGTAGTTTCTTTTCCTAGTTTTAGATTTACTTTCATGCTTGGACTTGGGTTTGTAAGCCTAAGAAGAATCCAAATACTCCTTTGGATTGTTACTTTGATTGTAATTACATTCAAGCTTTGTTTCATTTCTTAATTCAAGTAAGTTTTCTTTCAATTTCATGTTTTATGCTTTATTTCTATGCTTTGTTCTTCATTTCCATGCTTGTTCTTCATGTTATGCTTTTGTCTTAGCACCTTGAATTCATGATGAAACTTATGAATTGACTATGAACTCTAGATGAGTGACACATCTAGATCATAGATCGGCTCTTGGATCGTCTTGATTTTGAGTTTTTGCTATGCTTTATTTGCAATTTTATTTTCATGCATAGTTTTAGGATAAATCTTAGATCTACTCTTTGTTGCTTGTTATTTTCCTTAAAGTTTTGAACTTTCATGTCAACTTTCATTGCTCTTGCTAGTTGTGCTTTCAATTCATGTTAATTTTCATTACTTGAGTATTTATGCATAGTTGTACCTTGTGCTTGCATGCTTGTACTTGGTGAAACATTGCTTTTTCTTGCTTATTTTCATTATTGCTTTGCATTTTCTATTTGAGGCATACGACGAGGCATCCTACCAACATGTTATTTCAATTTTTAGATTAGTTTAGTAGTTTAATTGCATTATTTTCATTTTCCTTTTATTTTCCAGAG
Source organism: Phtheirospermum japonicum (assembly GCA_014905375.1). Lineage (NCBI taxonomy): Eukaryota > Viridiplantae > Streptophyta > Magnoliopsida > Lamiales > Orobanchaceae > Phtheirospermum > Phtheirospermum japonicum. Next base: position 597,134 of record BMAC01000794.1, on the reverse strand, counting down.
CTTGAAACACATTGAAACTCACAATTGAATCGATTTCCAATAATACCGAGCCATGAACCTTTAATTTCTAAAACCACGAAAAACTACACTTCAGTTTATCTTGTCATATTTTCTATTTTTTCTTATTTTGCACTTTTTCATTCGATTTTAGTTTAATTTAAATTTAATTTATTTATTATAGTTTACTATACTTTAATTTAGAAATAATATCAAATAATTAAAAAAAAAACTCTCCATGGACAAATCACAGAAATTAAGTGTGGTTGGGTCGAGAGTAATATTCTCGAGTCATAATCAATTGAACCTCCTCTCATGGATATCATCAACAAGTACAATATCTATATGGATGTTCCACTTGAATAAATTTTTATCATAAAAAAAAAAAAAGAAATCTTATTCAATATGAAAGTAAGTTACTCGATAGATTTAAGTGGTAAAAGTAAATTACTTGTTAAGCTAAGAATAAATTGATGACACCACCTAAAAAAAAGCTAAAAATAAATTTTACAAGGTGGCACGGACATTATTGACACCTTTAAGAACAACAATAAATTAAAAATAGTTCTCGCACTAGTTCCTTGTCTACGAGGTCCCTTCACCGCGCATGTAATTGAACATTGGTCATTGGAGCATACGTGATTTTGGAATCAAATTTGACAATTGCATAAATATTATGCCCATCAAGTAAATCGAATGTACTCTCGAAACACCAGGAGGCACTCTGAATTGGATAGGTGTGAGCGGGTCATCAAGAGGCACTTTGATTCGGAGAGGTGTGAGCAGTGGCTCCATAAGTTACCTACGCAGTACATAAACCGCCTCCTCATCATCATCACCATATGCGACTTCCTGGTCCAAAAAGTGTCAATCAAATAGAACAAACAAGTTCAATGACATCTGTTGTGAAACAGACAGAAGACGAGATGGCGGTGAACTCTGCCTAATATTAAGATCAATAGGCATAGTGGAGTCCCAAAAACAACCTGATCATGAGGTGGCTCTAGAGGACTCTGCCCAATAGACTGATCTATAGTGCCCTGTGAACTCCGTACGCTTGTAAACTTAGAAAAACATGCCTAACCTCGTATACTACAAATGTCCATACCTCCGCATCTCTGGACCTCTCCATCTCAGTCACTCGCCGGTCAAACTCGTCCAATCGCGTAAGCACATTATGCTCTAACTCAGTCGCTTAACTATTTAATCTCGGAAATACTACCTCCAACATCTCAGCGTTATCGCACCTCACTCCCTCCAACATCTCTGCATTCTCTCACCTCACTCCCTCCATTATCTCAGCATTCTCGCACCTCACTCCCCCAATAATCGATTCAACAAATCCGAGGGGGTGTCATGGTGTGTCCTATCCATAGTGAGGGTTTATGTGTATTAAATGGTCGGCGGTAAACTATCTTCCACCATCATCATTGAGTCTTCTGAAGTTGTCGGACGAGCATCATTATCACCACTGCAAGAACTCACTTGAGTAGCTCGACGACAAGCAGCAGCAGGGAAAACTGTAGAGGCAACGATAGGGGAAACTGCAGGGACAACACTAGGGGTGACTACGGAGGCGACTGCATCATCGACAACAAAGGGAACGAAGGTAGACTAAAAGTGCACATATTGGACGTTGGGTCGAATGTCATCATCCATGTGAGACCACCAAGGATAATCAATTAGATCTTAAGATGTGGGCTCCGATCTCTCGTGGTTTTCCAAGTGCGTCTAGATAAATAAATAAACTCAAACAATAATAAGATTGTACACCATATTTATTTACAGTCGACCAATATTAATATAAAAAACAAAGAACAAAATATACATAATTAGTTACCTAACCTTCAATAAAATGTGAGATGTCATTGCGCTTACTATTGAATGGCCACTTTAGTGATCGTGGACGCAGTTCATTCGGATTTTTATTTTCCACCATTAATAACCTCGCCAATGGAGGTATAGTCTCAAAAACCCATACAAAAAATTAACTACATGTATCAAATATAATAAATAACTTTTCAGAATATTTATAACAATCTAGAATGTATTATCAATCGATATATTATTGCAATATAATTATCAATAATATTTTAATCTTATTTTATAAGTAATTTCTCTGAACAATATTTGTTTCTGATTTTTTTTACTTTCATTATTATTTATAAACAAGTATATGCATGCTTGTTAAACTTAATTAAATACATACCACGAAGGCATGAGAGTATCCATACAAATGGTAGACAAACTTGCCATCAGGATGTTCCAACCGCACTGAACTATACATCCTTCTCATAAGGATTTGGAAGCTATATGTGCACCATGGAAAATTCCCCCACATATCCTCATTCTCGATCAACACCCACAACCATTTCTCTGTCGAATTCATGCATCCATCAGTCCTAAAAAAGATGTCATAAAGAAATAGTATCTTTGCAATCTTCATCTGATCGTCAAGTGAACTCGCAAAAAAGAAAAACCACTACAAAAATGACGGAGGACATCTTCATAATTTGAACCACCCTCCTGCCCATGTATCCATTGCATATATACACCATCGTCCAGATAATGACACCTCGTATTCAGATCAAAGTCCGTGGCTCTGAACCTCAGACCAGACACCAGAGCATACTCATACTTCGAAAACCGTATGAACTGAACACTGATACGAAACCAAAGCTTGTCAACCCCTGCTTCTGGGCTTGTAACATTTTTCCCAAACATAACATGCATGCTATATTTGGAAAAACAAACCGCTTATTATAATTGTATCGAAGATACCTCCAAAACAACACCGCTCAAACTTATTATACATTTCCAAGTTTGGAGACAACTGTAACCTGATATCGTCTATAACCCCTGTCTTAACATACATGTTTATGAAAGACTTCTTTGGTTTGGAACTTGGCCTCATCCATGACCACACATGCTAAAATAAATAAGAAATTAAGGAAAAGTAAATACATAAATAAATCAATCAATCAAGATTTGAAATGAAATATTCTATAAGCTTTGTCCAACCATTAGCAGTTAAAAAAAACCTCAAGCATGTGAAGGAAATCTAATATAAATCAAGTACATGAGCACAGATACTACACGAGTTCATAGAATATTGTGTAATGGCAGTGGAAAAAAAAACTCGTGTACACGAGTTCAACATATCATGTACTATTTACTAACTACACGAGTCTTCCTAACTGTGTATTATATACACGAGTTCAACATATCGTGTATATTAGTTTAGCATATCGAGTACACGAGTTAAACAAATCGTGTACTATGTACACGAGATCAACATATCGTGTACACAAGTTCAAATATTGTGTAATATATATCACGTACTACCTACAAGAGTTCTCTAATCATTTACTAACTACATGATTTCACCAAATCGTGTACTATGTACTAACTACACGAGTTTAGCATATCGTGTACACGAGTTTAAATATTTTGTACTATGTAACTACACGAGTTCTCTAATAATGTACTTACTACACTAGTTCCCTATCCATATCGTGTACTAACTACACGATTTTACTATATCGTGTACTATAATAAAATAGTTTCCCTGTACCTTAATCGTGCACAACAAATTTAAAAAATTATCAATTTCAATTTCATACAACAAATCATCAAAAGGTAAACTTACCGACGATTAGGCAGGGGGATCAACGATGGACATATTCAAGTCGGCATCGGCGGAGGTGTTGGCAGCGGCTAAATTCTCAGTAGATGTAATGGAGACCGCCGGACTCTCTGTTGACATGGCGGCGGCGGCGGCGGCTGGACTCTCAGTTCATTCTTTTCTTTCTTTTTTTTCTTTTTTTTTTGAATGTGAGAGTGAAGAAGGCGGGAGAATTCTTTTTCTTAAAAACCATGTCCCCACAAATGGGATAAGTGGGGAAGATGAAGGACCACCTAAGTCGGGTGGGGTGTGGTGGGCAGATGGCGTAGGCAAAAAGTAGGAGCATGTTGATCATTTAAGAGAGAAAATGATATTTATTATGAATGTTGTAGATAAAAGATGTTTTCTTATGCTACATGTGTACTTTTAAAAATTCCCCTTTTAAAATAATAGTATTTATGTTATTTATTATTATTATTATTATTATTATTATTATTATATAATTTTAGCATTGTAAATTTAATTATTATTATTATTTATATTACCACTCTCGTTGAAAATATATATAATATTTTTCAGTAATTGCACAATACTTTTTTAATAGGTTAGGGAGAGAGTTTTTTTTTTTTTCTAATTTCCATTGTAGGCCAATTTATAGAGTCAAGCTTGTAGTAGTAGTAGTAGTAGTAGTAGTAGTAGTAGTAGTAGTAATAATAATAATAATAATAATATTAATAATAATAGTAGTTGCACATCACTAATAAGTTTAGATATTCATGTCATAATTAATAAAGTATTAAAATTTGAAAAGAAAATTAAATACCTAATGAAATAATATTTTAGTTTTCTAAAAAAAAAAAAGAGTTAAAAAGAGAAATAAAATCAAAAAGCTCCACGAGCTTATTTGAAACTCTTGTAATAGTAGCATTTGAAATAAGTTCAAACTTCTCAAATAAGCTCATACAACCAAATAAGGCTTAGTTGAATACAAGAAGCTTATAAGCTCTCTAAATAATTATAAGCTAACTTATTATACTTTCCAAACATACACTTAGTAAACTTATAGTTAAAATAGTCACCCTATAAAAGATTAAATTTAGCCACCATAATGTTTTTTCTGCTTAATTTTTTTAATATTCAAATCATTTTTTATGAAGATTAACCTCTTACATTAATATTTTATTTATATAAATGTGTGTGCTTGAATATTGGGCGCTATCTTTTTTTAGTAGGTTATTTTTTCTCTACTTTCAAAATATATACCCTAATAATTAATTGATTATATTACCGTCTTAAATAAGAGTAGGTCTCATGTGTGACCGCCACATGAATCCTTCTATGTGACAAAGGCCCATGACCCAGATCCGTAATCATCCAACTGGATATGTATATTAAAGAAAAACCACGTGAGAGCTTCCAAATTTCACCCAAATTCATCACAACTCTCTCTCTCTCTCTCTCTCTCTTCTTATTTCCCCTGAGATCGGAAAGTAATCGAGCCTTCCCCAGATGTTTGGGAGTTCGCCCACGCCATCCACCAACTACTCACAATTTGAAGCACTTGAAACATTTGTGCAAGAATAATACAAGGAATCAACAAACCTTCATAAGTGGTCGTCATATATGACCAAAACAGATTTATATATTTTGGTTGATTGTAGAACCAATTGTCGTTAATGGCATTGAATGAAGATAAAGGGTCCATGATTCTATGTACCATCTTTGTTGCTTCCGCTGACATTAACAGGTGACTAATTTGGCAGAATTCTCTATTTAATAAGATCAAAATATCGTACGCATATTTGCAGGGATTTTGTTGGTTTTGAAGATACAAGGTTGCACCTTGGGTTGTTGATGGTATTTCATTTGAATATAGAAAGTAAAGGAACCATCACACAAAATTCGAGCCAGTCTTGTGGTGCTCACAAGGTGTTTGTGAATATGCCTGAACAAGTTTTTGAAGAAGGACAACTTGCTACCGAAAGTGACACTTTGTTTTTGCCAAAAGTGATACTTTTTGTTTAAGTTGGCGGAATATAGTGTCTTTTACTATGTACCAATAATCCTGATTTTGGATTTATGTTTGTGGTTTTTCTTTTGGTCAACGCTTTAGTTAGATGCTGGAAATTAATTAGTATGTTGAATTCCTTACCTATGTTGCTCTGTTGTTTTTATTATATTTAGAGTTCCATTTATTAATTTAGTATGTAGCCTCATAATCGTTGTATGATTTTGGCTTATGGGAATCAAAATTATTGTACCTTTTGCTTTTATTTTGAGTACTTATATATATATATATATATATATATATATATATGGGATTAGGATCATGTGAGAACCAAATCCCTATGTGAGAACTTTAGGAACCGCTATATTACATTATATGTGATGCTAATTTAAATAATGCAAAATGCTACTTATATTTTTACATTGCTATTTTTATATTCCCTTGATTTTTACTATTATCTTATTAGCATGTACATGATTCATAAATAGCATCACATACTATGTAATTTAGCAGGTTCCTAGTTCCCACACAGGGATTGGTTCCCATGTGAACCCACCCCTATATATATATATATATATATATGNGAGGGATAATGGTAATAACGGTTCGAGGAGCGCGTAGTGATTGAGTAAGTTCCACATGGCAGCTATCTAGTTTGAACATGTGGGAAGGTGACGACATTTAGGTGGCCGAGTATGGTATATCAACATATTATGCCTACATCATTGATTTACACGAGGGGCCAAAATGGCCGTCATTGATGCGCTGCATGCTAGCAGTTTGGCATAGATACAAAACATAATGTGGCATGTATAGCGTGCAAGCACGGTGTTAAGGTGTAGCGCATCGCTACCGGGTGGCTTGGGAAATAAGAGGGGCATGCGCTCTTTAACAAGTAAGGACGTGGCAACGAGGTAAGGTGAGGTTGGCATTAATGGGCATTGGCAGGAAACATACTGTGTGTCGTCATGGTATCATCATAGTCTTAGCACACCTACGGCTCAAATGTTTTTTGAGCGATGAGTGACAGTGTACCAGAAAATGGCCCGACAATGTTCTTGATGTTTTGTGTCATTTTGTCGTCATTCGTCAGCGTTTCTTCTCATTTGTTAGTGTTTGTTGATTTTAGCTTAATCTTCCCCATTTCGAGCATGATGCAAGCATGGAAGGCTAACATGATAAGGTAAATGGTTAATGCAGTTGACCGTGTAATCTTAGTATATATTTTAGTATATATATTCTTTAATTGTATTTCCTATTCTTCTCTCCCTAGATTGTGGGATATTTATTTGTTGTATCTTTTGTAAACCTCTTGTTATAAATACAAGTCTTCTAATCACCACGAATCATTAGTGGTTCTAAATCCTCTCATATGACAACGTACGATCGTGACTTATCTTTCATTCGATTATCGGCCCAACGTTGTTGTTGTCCAATTCCTGCATCATACGCCCCCTAACTTTTAAAATGAAAATTATCCTGTCTAGCTCATTTTCTGATCTTGATGCGGGCCCGCTTTGATCTAAGAAAGATAATACAAATAAAAAAAACTATAGACAAGACCAAAAAAAACGCATAATATGAAATCTATACCTTAATACTAAAGTTGAGCTGCAGAATTCGGGAACGACATATGTCAATTCATCATTAGTTTATTACCTTGAAAGCTAAAGAGGCTTCACTTGAGATGTCATTTGCTCATTTATAATTGGTTAATTTACATGAACCTACTTCATTCTTTACAAGGAGATTTTATTGGACTTAGAACTCCATTGTCCATTGTTTTCACATCTTTTGGAGCCCATGTAACGTGCAGCCCATTTTTATCATAACTTTTGTTTTATTCTTTTTTGAATTCAACTTCTTCCATGTAATTTTGATGTATTTTGTTTTTACAATGTACTATTTTGTTATAATATATTTTTAATTAAATGGATAAAAACTCATATTTAAGATAAAACATTACTAATTTGATGGCGCATGTCATCTTCTTATTAGAATTTACTTTTAATCAGAGCTTCCTTCTCATAACTTTAGCTTATTTATATATGTGACTTTTACGTTTGCGTGAAGGCATCATTATTTACTTAATCAAAATTATTGAATCAAAAATTAGTTATAAATATTGACAACATGGTGCATTCACGGCACTGTAGTCATTTTCCAATATATATATATATAAATAATTTCGTGCATTTCGCTTAGTAGTGACTTTGGAGTCAACCAAAGTTAGTCGTGCCGGCAACATGAAAGTGTTTTAGGTTATATCTAGGCACTTCATTTTTTTAGTAATTTGTGACTGTCTCAGGTAGTTTATGGTAAGGTATTGAGTTTGTTGATGGTCAATCATGTTGGTTCAGACATTGAGATGTTGTGAAAATGCATGAACAATTTATAGATACCGCGCATTATGTTGCCTGCAAGGTATTTGAAAAAAAAAATAAATACCTCAACCAGATTCTAAAGAAGGACAACTTGCTCACAAAAGTGACACTTCTTAGTCCAAAAGGAACACTTTTTTGGCCAATAGTGATACAAAGATGAGAAATTCACCAACCATTTAAATGCTTGATTACAATATAGTATGTAAAAGTGACAGTTTTTAGTTCAAACGTGACACTTTTAAGTGAAAAGGTTACAGTATTAGTTGATGAAAACTTGACACTATTATTTAAGTTTAATCCTTCATTACAATATAATTTATAAAGTGACATTTTGAAGTGGAAAAGTAACATGTTTTAGTGGAAAAGTGACACATATAAATTGAATGCTTTATTATAATATAATGTGTAAAAATATCATTTTTTTGTGACAAAATGATACTATTAGGCACAAAATTGATAAAATATTGTTTGAAATTAAATATTTGATTACAAAATTATATGTTGTGAAAGCGATGCTATAATCATTTAAATAAATTTCACCTTTTGGGCAAAAAGTGACGACATTATTTTTAAAGTGACTGTAGAGTTAAAAGTGACACGAATAAGGGATAAAGTGACACTATAATAATTTTTAAAAGTTACAATCATTTTTTTTTCCAGTAAATGCTTGGACTTTATGAACTCCGAAATTTCGGCTCTGAGAAATCCTTATTCTAAGCAAATAAACAAAAAGATGCTACATCTTACTGAAGAAGAAGAAGAAGAAGAAGAAGAAGAAGAAGAAGAAGAAGAAGAAGAAGAAGTGATGCAAACAAATACTATACATTGCATGACATGATGAAATTCAAGTTCACCAGAATAATATTTCCACATCAATAGAGTTCATAAAAGTTGCATCTTCTTACATCTAATTTCATAAAAAAGTTCAAAAAATGGTTAACATTTAAATTAAAATTGCACATCAAAGCAAATGGATGCGACTTTTGTGTATTTTTCTCCGATTGATCCTTCACCATCTTCCAAGTGAGATCAAACGCAATGAACATTAACTAAGATTGTGTAGGGTTCTTTCCAATTGACTTCATTACTATTTCCAGCTCCTTATATGTGATACAACCTGTAATAAAAGATTCATTTGGCTATAAAGACTCAACACGAGTAGAAAATATCAACTTCTGCAAACTTTCAACATTTTTAGAGAAGTATAATTTAAGAATTATTTTGAACACAAAATTAACTATAGATATGACAAGAAATGTTAGCAAGATGGTCAAAACCATTAAAACTCACTGACTCTTGAAACAATCTTTCCTTTATAGTTCCAAACAATCACAGATAGTATTGGCCTTATGAAATGTCTCAAGTAAATGTCGTTAAGTCTACAACATAAATGAAAGAACAAGTCTCTAAAATGCATATCAAAGTCCATGATTACCATCAAATTCTCCATCTAATTACAAAGTATAAGGTAATTATAGAGCATAAGTCTTATCCCACCGTGGTGGAAATGTTGGAAGGACCTGACAAAGTCTTACAGTTCCTCCTAATATATTTCCAGCAACAAATGCAATAATATCTGTATTATATCAGATTATCTTTTAATAGTTTTAGTTAAGTCTAATATTTACATATAAGAAAGGTATTTTAATAATTACTCTACATGGACAAATTGCAAAAACTAGTCTATATACACATTGAGATAATATATGGATCTTGAATTCACAAAAGTCAATTAAGGAGAAAATCTAGTAGCTAGTTTAATATAAGTCTATTAATTAGTAATTATCGATATATTGACACTATTCACAAAATATTGCACTTGTATTTTATATTAAGTACCTGAAAATCTCAACATGTTCAACTGCACTATAGAAAGCGAAAACAATCACTAACATCCTTCTCAAGCACATTTGGAGACAAACTCATAACTTCTGCGGTATAACCACTTGGACTCATTTCTGTAACAAAAAAAAAAAAACCAAAACAATGTAATAACAGTCTTATGAAACCACTTTAGTAATAAAGATCAAGAAAATGTGTTTTCAAGCCAACTGGATACTCAAGAAAATAAGATCATGAAAAGTAGACAATGTTCAAAAGCTAAATGGTATTTACGAAAACCAATCCATGTATCCGTATCAGATTATAAATGCATTACATGATCAAATATAGTTATTATCGCTAGGTCGAAAATTCTTACATGGTGCATAGTCTCCGCTGCATATATTTAACATCTGCTTCATCATAATTTTTCTAAAAATGCTATTAAAAGCCCCTAATTAATATAATCAAATATTTCAACAAACAGGACTGTTAGAAATATATTTACCATTTCAACACAAAACTCAAAGCATAATTAAGAAGACACACAATCAGGTTAACATTCTTGTACAGATAAACTTCATTCTACAACATATTGGTTATTGGGTAAACAGTAATATATTGCGATAATATCGAGGAATAATTGAACTAACAGATCTAACGCAATCGAGCAAATATATTATATATAAACATAATAAGTATATAGTATAAGTAAATAACGAAACGAAAGGCAAAGTTAACCGTCGAGGCAAGCGAACTCTTTCCTTAAGATTCTTATTGCCCTGTACTACGTCCTCACAGATTGATGGCAATGAACCTCCTAAGATACAACGACGAACGGAGCTGGACGGAGCAGACGATCCAGTCAACCTGGCGAACGAGAATTGGGCAGACAACTAAGCAAAACCCTAACTGCAGGCTATATGATGCGTGAAGCAGGTAGGATTATGATATGTATGCGAGAGCTCTCTTAGAAACATGTTTTGATGTATGAAATAGTTTCTTTTACACTATGTGGGAGTTGGTATTTATAGATTTGAGGGACCCTTAAATAAGGTAGGAAATCTGTAGGAATTAGGGTTCCTAATACAAGCCAATCTCCTTATCTTACTCAATAAGAAAGGCTTAGAAGTTTTCAGAAGAGGCTCAAACTAATTAAAACCCAAGGAATTAAATAGTTTGCGGTCCACTATCTCTAATAATTCGATTTCGAAATTCCTCACCCTCATTACATTCCAAATGTCCAACCTTGGTCATTGACTTTTCACTCACCCAAATACGGATTTGTGAAAGTAAATATACCACAATTATCTACTCGAAATGTAGAATAATAATTTGACATTCGTTTACAAAATTAACGACCCGTCTACATTTGGAATATTTGGTCAAAGCTACCACTTATAACTTTACCAAATCCAATTTCCCCAACAATCCCCACATGAGTGCAAAATCAATGTATGATGCATGGGACTCAATTGCTCAGTTTCCACATGAAACGTTATCACATCTGGACAGGTAGCTTGCGACTTTGAACCTTTCCGTAGTGAAGTACCATCGGATAAACCCACGGCCTAGTTGACTCTGTCATTGAACTATTCCGAGTCCGAGCCTACCGAGACAATGATACTCACATAATAACGTTTTCGCCAATTCTGCAAGTTCTAAGTTGTGTCCATTTTGGCCATGGAACACTCTTGGATTCATAAGTGCTTCAGGCGAGGCGGCACTCCTCTATACTTAAATAGGTGACCTTGTCTATCAGAAGTATCCTGCTATACTTCACCTTTATAGGTATAGATCGTCAAAAGTCTAAGACTTACCCTATGCCACGGTCATCAGGATATCACTTGGATATGCTCTCTAGGGAAATAGGTTTAGCTCATGGATAGTTACCGAGTGTTCAGAAATAGAACAGTCCAAAGTTTTATTTTTCCCATTGAACCAAGTTCTTGAGATCTCGTCATCATGGTTGGGTTTCCACTACGGACTATTCTTTTGTGTGGACTTTAGCCCATTCCCTCTAGCATAGAATGGATCTCAATTTATACTCTTTGTAAACGGATCCGTTATAATTTCCTTTGATTTCACATAATCAATGGAAATTCCTCTTGAGATCAATTCTCTAACGGTATTGTGTCTTCGACGAATATGTCGCGATTTACCGTTATTCATTTCATTGTAAGCCCTTGCGATAGCAGCTTGATCATCGCAGTGTATCATAAACATTGATACTGGCTTCCTCCAACATGGGATGTCCTCGAGAAAGATCTCGAAACCACTCAGCCTCTTCACTAGCTTTATTCATAGCTATGAACTCTGATTCCATGGTGGACCGAGCTATGCATGTTTGCTTAGTGGACCTCCAAAATACAGCACCTCCACCAATCGTAAAAACATAGCCACTCGTGGAGCGCGAATCTTTAGAGTCCTATATCCAGCTCACAACACAGTACTCTTCAAGTACTTCTGGATATCTCGTGTAATGCAGCCCAAAAGCTCAGAGTATATTACAAGTATAGTAATACTCTAGTTAACCCTATCCAGTGGTCACTTTCGAATTACTCGTGAACCTACTTAGTTAGTTCACTGAATATGCTAGATTTAGTCTAGTGCATCTACCATCGTACAGAAGACTTCCACAATCCTAGCAAATTTCAGCTGAACCACTGAAAAACTTTTGTTTTTCACTAAACGAAGGTTATCGCCAAATGAGGTTTAAGCCATTTTATCATCAAACCCATCACACCTTTCCAGTACGCTTTCCACATTGTGGGACTGATAAAGTACTATGCTGTTTGATTTCCTTATGATCTTGATACCAAGGATCACATCGGCTAAACTCATGTCTTATATATCAAAGTTGTCTTTTAACATGTTCTTTGTACTTGTGATCACATCACTTGAGTTACTCAATATCAACATGTCATCAACATAAGACAAACAATGATTAAAGAGTTAGGTGTGTTCTTCATATAAACACATTTATCGCATTCATTAATACAAAAGCCATTGGTCATCATCACAGTATCAAACTTGATATGCCATTGCTTTGGTGCTTGTCTTAATCCAAACAGTGATTTAACAAGTCTACACACCTTATTCTCTTGACCCGGAACCACAAACCCTTCAGGTTGTTCCATATAAATCTCTTCATCACTCAAAACTCAATCTCACATCTATTTGGTGAATTTCAAGATTATGCAGCTCAACAACCACCAAATCACCCTTGTAGAAGTAATTCTAGTTATAAGTGAGTAAGTGTCAGAAAAATTGTATCATTCTCTTTGCTTAAAACCTTTGGCTACCAGCCTAGGTTTATACTCATCAACCAAGCCATCAGCTTTATACTATATCCTTAGGACACACTTGCATCCTAAAGGTTTTATTACCATGGGAAAGATCAATCAACTCCCATGTATGATTCTGCAAAATTGAATCAACATTGATGGCTTCCTTCCACATAGAAGCGTTAGGACTAGACAAGGCTTCTTGAGATTCATTATCTAACAAATAAATCATTTAAGCAGTCCTAGCCCTAGATTCATCATCATCACCAACTTGTGATGCAACTTGAGCTGTAAGAGGTGTTGCTACACCTTAGCATCACAAAATCTCTTTAGAACCATCACTATTTCCTTTGCAAGGACAAAAGTGTTCAAAGATTATTGTATTCCTTACTTCAAAGGACGTTCCTTCAGTCACATCAAGTATATCATACTTGTGTACTAGGAATCTATACGCAGTGCACATATTTAAAGAAGCAGCAATCGACTGGTTCAGCATATCTTCACTTTCTTTGGCTTTAGGACCCTTTCCTTAGCCAAACAACCCCACGTTTTGAGGTAACAGTAAGCAAAAGTTTTACCTTTCCATAATTCATATGGAGACTTTTCCTTTTCCGTGTGGGTAACCTATTCAAAATATGGTTAGCAGAAATGATCGCCTTCCCCCACACATTCGTGGTAACCCTGAATTTGATTAACATAGCGTTTATCAATTCTATAAGGGTCCGATTCTTGCGTTTAGCAACACCATTCAACTCAGGTATATAAGGAGCAGTTGTTTGATGAATTATGCCATATTCAGCGCAAAATTCCTCACACAGTACAACATACTCTCCACCTCAAACACTTCGAATTGCCTTAATTCGAGTTATAAGTTGATTCAACTTCATACTTGAAGACTTTGATAACATCAAATACTTTGTCATTGCCCCTTAGCAAATAAATGTCACAAATTATTGTGCATTCATCAATGAAGGTAATAATTTACTTTTTACCTCCTCTAGTTTGCACAAGTTTCAAATCACATACCTCGATGTGAAATAACTCTAGAGGTACATAACTCTTTTCACCAAAAGAAAAGATACATTTGGCGTTTTAGCCTCCACACAAGTCTCATACTTGTGTTTTCAATCAAAATTGACATCCAATTGTAAATTCAATTTTATCAATTTTGTTGGACTTTATAATGGGCTTTATATCATAGTCTCAATGCTAAAATACCCAAATTCCAACAATTATGACTTCTCACAATCTTCTTTTGGCTTTTCAAGCTTTATATGAATTTTACAAACTCAAAACTCTTATGAGATCATTTATCTCATATTAGCTATCTCAATATCCACTTTACTTGACCAACGAGGTCACATTTTCTACCATTGAGAACTCGAAATGATATGAGAAGCTCCCACAATTAGATCTCAAGATCCAATTCATAAATTAAATTCAAATTTAATTCACATTAAACTTTATAAATTTAGCCCAAACAATGAGTTCACGTTTATAAGTTTATAGAATTTTTAAGCCGAACTACATCAAACTTAAAATTCATACATAAATTTGAAACCCAATTCAACATTTTGGTCTCACAATTTATCATAAATCTAGTTCGAAACTAGACTTAATTTATTGAGCCCAAATAAATAATATTTTGCTCAATATCCATGACCCATCAAGGTCATAAATTTCTTCCGATTTCTTCTTTACAAGAAGAGCCAACGAGTGCTACAATTGCAATTCAATGGGCCTTACTATCATTCAGGCCCAAGTTTAATTTCTATTAAACTTCATTACCAATTTTTGGCCCAGGACTAAAATAATCATTGCCAAGTATTTATTTAAGTCCGAGACTTATTAGGCCAAGACCACTTTTAATTATTAAGCCCATAATAATTGCCTTTTCCAAATTAAGGAATCAAGCCCAAGTGGACTTAAACCCAAACACAAGACCAACATGGCTTGTTCGGCCCACAACCACTATCAATGAATGATACTTTAAAACTGGTGAGCCCAAGCCCATGTCCAAATAATCTAATCATGTCAGGTAGTTCTTAAATTAATAGGCCCAGAGATGTCCATGACTCAAAATATTTCCATCAAACTCCTTCCATCTCCACGTGAAGTAGCAACAATAGGTAATGGGCTCAACTTTTTCCAAAGCCTAACACTGCCCAAGAGCAGGAGTCATTCTCTTAGAGTCTAGTGGGCCTAGAGTATATTGACCTGGCCCATAGCCCAACACAAAGACCTATTTTTGTCCTTCTTCTCCACAATCAGCCGCCGCCGTTGATCCTCAAAGCTCAAAGTTTCACAGAGCCGCCATGGAACCTCAAAGCAACGGAGCTTGGCCAACTCCACCGTCGGACTCCCAGCTGTGGACCTCCGTACTCAGCCGTGGATGAAGAACGGCAGCAACTTCGTCGTCCTCGCTCACCTGCGCCGCTGACGGGCCCGTACGGTGCACTCGTCGTCGCTTTGACCATCCGTCTTAGCTGCCGGGAATTCATCATCGACGCCTCTGCCACTCGATCAGAACCAACCTCCGTCATCTGCCAGAACCGCAGCCACACGCCGCCACCAGAAAGTCGGGACACCGGCGGTCTTCGGCTCTCTCCTCTGTCCATCACCAAAAATCGGCCGAGATTAAAAGACGCCCCATGATCTCGCAGGCCGCTCCCTTCGATTCGGCCCGGAGCCCGCCTTTGCCGCTAGTAGCCGTCACGGCCCTTTATTCCATATTGGACTTCTCGTGAGGCTGAAAAACCCTCCAGCGGTGATAGTGGACCCACAAGATCAATTTACAGATTTTAATTGTCAAAACTGAATCAGATTTTTCAAATAATCCGAAGCTTTTAGTCTCTGTTAGATTAAACAATTGGTTTAGAGTCTTGGTGAGGCAAACTTCATGAATTGACGTATTTGATGATGCAGATATTGGTCGGCATGGATGAACAGAACCATCATAAATTCGTGACCTCCGTCTTTCAACGTCTTTCGCGTCAGACAATAGGTCAAATCACAAATAAAACAATTATTTGTTAGTTCAACAAATCAAATAAGAATCTTAAGCTATCGAGTAAACTGCGACAGACAATATTGAGGATTAATTGAACTAACAGATCTAACGCAATCGAGCAAATATATTATATATAAATATTCCTTAATATTCTTATTACCCTGTACTACGTGCTCACGGTTTGATGGCAATGAACCTCCCAAGATACAACGACGAACGAACGGATGGCAATGAACCTCCCAAGATACAACGATGAACGGAGGAGCAGACATGACGTGCTCACGGTTTGATGGCAATAAACCTCCCAAGATACAACACGGTTTGATGGCAATGAACCTCCCAAAATACAACGACGAACGGAGGAGCAGACACGGAGTTGGACGGAGCAGACGATCCAGTCAACCTGAGCAAAACCCTAACTGCAGGCACGGTTTGATGGCAACAGGCTATAAGATGCGTGACGATACAGTCAACTTGAGCAAAACCCTAACTGCAGGCTATATGATGCGTGAGTCAAGTAGGGTTATGATATGTATGCGAGAGCTATTTTAAAAACATGTTTTGATGTATGCAATAGTTTTTTTTACACTATGTGAATTTGAGTGACCTTAGGAAATATATAGAAAATAGGATTTCTAATACAAGTCAATCTCCTTATCTTAATAAGAAAGGCTTAGAAGCTTTCATAAGAGTCCAAACTAATTAAAGCCCAAGAAATTAAATAGTTTGCGATCCACCATCTCTAATAATTCGATTTTCACAAAATAATGAATAACATTCAAACATTTTCTATCTACTTAGGAAATTTCTCACCCTCATTACATTCCAAATGTCCAAACCTTGGTTATTGACTTTTCACTCACCCAAATACGAATTTGTGAAAATAAATATATCACAATTATCTACTCGAAACGTAGAATAATAATTTGACGTTCGTTTACAAAATTAATGACTCGTCTACATTTAGAATATTTGGTTAAAACTACCTTTTATAACTTTACCAAATTCAATTTCCCCAACATTGGTTTACTAACGTCAGCAAGAAAACGAATGGCGTCAGAGATGAGAGAGTCGAGGCCATCAAGGCCGGTGGTGAAATGGAAGGTGGCGCCGCCCAATTGGTCGCCGATGAATATGAAAACGAATTAGAGGATGAAAAAGATGAGGGTGGGCTACGCCATGAACGAGATAGTGAATGAATCAGCCAACACCCGGACAACGGAGGACAGGGAAATTTGATTAAAATTCCTCTAAGGTAGGCTCAAGATCCACGACCGATCGTTAACTCCTCGTGCCACTGTAGCTGAAAATTCTAATTGCCAATCTCGAGAAACTGTTCAGAAATGGGGATAAAGGTTTGAGTGAGAAATAAGATGTTTTGTGATTTTTTTTATCCTAAAATATGGAATCCGATTAGTTGGCAGGCGGGTTCAAATTTGGGTGAGTTTAAACTCCATCACACATTAAAAAACCCGCATAACCGTCGCATATAAATTTTTGCCCTTAAATAACATAATAGAAACAATCATTAACTTTCATTTGTCCAATTTGAAGCTTGCCTTGAAATAATTTTGCTGCTATAGTGATTTTTCTTCCCCTTATTGTTGGGCAGAATAAAGTACACGTATGGAAGGGCAGACAATTGACATGACATGACATGCAGACTATAATCCTACATAACATAGTAGAGCAAGCAGTACATCACATCACTTCACATCACATATATAACATTAAAAAACAAACAAAACAAACAAACAACATTTCTATAGAACCAGAAGTCAAACAGTTCTAAATCCCAATTACAAATTGCTGAAACAGATTTAAAAAAGCTCCCCAAAACATTAGGGGCAAAGGATTAGTTCTGTAATCCTCCAACTATCTTAACTTTCTCTCAGAATAGGCTCTAAACTCTCTTTAAATCTGTACATTTTGCACTCTGTTTTCGCACTTTCACATTCGTCAAGCCTCTATATCACCTGTGAGATCGATGTTATTGAAATTTCGCATTAACGTAGCTTTTTTATTCTACATTTCCATCGACCAACTTTTTCTCCTCCAGACTCGAACCACAAATCCCACTTTGACCGACCTCCTCCGTTTGACCAAGACTATTATCGTCGTTCAAATCTGTTTGTCCCCGAAGAAACTCATCCGGGGTCGCAGCCGGGTCGAGATCCCAACAACCCTCAGGCAAATTGGCCCCAACGTCTTTCAACATAAAAGACGGCACTTGATGCGAAAAGCGTAACATCTCTCTTCTCGGCACCCAACGAGCTGCACCCTCGTTCGTGTTCCTCCGGTACACCGTCTTAAACCCGTGGAGCTTAATCACGGGATTCACCCACACCCCGTTCTCTTCCGAATAGTCACCAAGAACCTCGACAATCTCATACTGGTGCCTGACATCATCTGGAGTCGTCCGATCCCACTCGGGCGACCAGTTTCGATACACGGCCCAAATATCTCCTTTTCTCGGATATATCCTCACGCAGCCTCCTCTGCCCGCTTTCTCCCTGCTGAGGAGATGAGAGAATATGTTGACATGCTCGACGGTCTCGGAATGGAAAACCCTAAAATTCCCGCATGATTTGGTAAACCCGGAATCCAACCAGTTCACCGGCCCGAACTCGGTATCGGATTTCGAGCTCAGGTAGCTTATGTAAATCTTGAACGGATTAACCGAGACGACGTCACGGATTAGGCAGTACAAACGAGGCATCCCGTCTTCTTCGTCGTAGAGGGCCCATATCTGCTTCGGCTTAAAGCAATTTTCGGACCTGTCCTGGTCGAAATCGTGAAAATCAGAATCGGGGACCGTTATTGTCGTCGAGACAGTTCTTTTTAATTCCGGTGGTATTTTTACACCTGATTTATTATTAGTAGTATTAACTACAGCAGCAGCAAGTGCCTTTCTCTTCTCGGCCGCCTCGGATTCCATCCTCATCTCTTCTAATTTCAAATGGATAACGGATCTGGCCTTTGCGATTAACAGCTGGCGACTATCAATCACAGGGGCAGCCGAAACGCGTTTCGTCAAGTTCTCGGGAGTCTTTATCGTTCCATTTCCGCTTGCCAATTTACTTCTTTTTGGTTCCGGAACAGTATTCGGGCTAATTTCTTCGAGCCCATTACCAAACGGGCCTCCCGATTCCAATTTCCTCTTCTTGGAAGGTCGTCCACGTTTTTTTAGTATCCCATTATTCTGATTACACCCATTAGGGCCCATATCTCCCGTAGCAGCCTTAACCGTCTGATGTTGTTTCCCGTTAGATTTTGTCTGGCTCGCCTCCCCGTTGACTTGGTAGAACGCGAACGAGGACGAAGATAACCCGTTCGGATCTAAAACCCCAGACGAGTTACCCTGAAACGATATATTCGAAACGTACTCCGATCTATATGCCCCATTAGGGGCACAATATCCAGCTGTGGCCGTCGTCTTCGTCGGTATATATGTAGTAACTCCATAACCATTCTCGGGCACATAATTATACGGGAAAACACCGTCGTGCGGGCCCAGCCCGGTCTCAACAGCAATAAAGACACCACGGCAGTTTTTACAAGAGAGACGCTTGTTGACGTATTTCCGGAGATATTCGTACTGAACGTGACAAGACGTACAGACAGTCCAGAACGTATCAGGCCTTGCATGAGAACCGTAACCGGCGAACAAATTTCGGCGTTGGTCGTAAGAGGCCCGTTTGGAATGGTCGGATAAGAGGGCCCACGCTTCAGAGACCAATCGGAACGCACCGTCGGCTCCAGCAGTTTTGTTCTTATCGGGGTGTAATAGGACAGCTAACTTCTTGTACTGTTTCTTTAATTTGGACCTGTCCGCGGACGGGTTGAGCCCGAGAATTGAATAGAAATCGAGCTCGCCGTTGATCTTGGCCTCGGAGGCAATGTAGACTCCGAATGTGGCCACCATTTGAGATATGCCCTCGAGTTCGGGACAGAGCATTTGGGCTTTTAAAGCAGAGTTTTTTGCGCCTACGAAGTTTTTCTCGATGAATTGTTTTTCGGCCATTGCTTTCAATCTAATTGCTTCCTCTATGTTGGATCCCATCTCAATTGTCAAACACGAATCAACTCAAAAGAAAAAGAAAAAAGAAAACACCGTCACTTGCTGCAAAAAAAAAAATTCAAAAATCAACAACAAATCAAAAAGGATTATCTACTGCTCAAACAAAATTATTATCAATTCAAACTCATGCAATTTTTATTCATTCAATTCGAATCAGGATAGATTGATCCCAAGCTCAAAAATTAAATAATTTATAATAAATAAATAAATTTCACCACTGCGGCAACTTGTTCAAACTAAGGGCAAACACAACTCAAGATAGGCATACTTCATTTTCACTATACTTTTCCTTTAAAGAAACTCAACCCTAGTCAACCAATTTCAAGCTTAATTCAACCTACATTACAAACAAACAGATCACTGAAATTTTAGCATAAGGTTTCAATCAACCGAAGATCTAAGCTAAGAACAGCTCTAAATTGTTGAAGAAACTTTAGAAATTAGCAATAAACAAACTTAAAGGGAAAAAGTAAATAAAAATACTCACCGAGATTCAAAATTAATCCATACCCAAATTCCAACAAAAATTCCCGATCCTCAGAAGTCAGCTTCAGATCTACACATAAATTTGGGTTAAATCCCGAAAAAAACTGAATCTTCAAACTCATACCATCAGTAAAATTATGAAAAATGAAATATAAATAAATCAAAAATGGAAAGCTTACTTAATGTTAAGTACAAAACAGTTGGGAAGCGATAACCATCTGAGAGGAATATTCCGGCAGGCGACGGCGGTAGATTCGTTTAAAAATCAGAGCACCAAAAATATTAATAAAAAAAATTATACTGTGGAGAGATTATTTAAAGTAGAAGTACAACAACAACTATACGCAGCAGTTAAAAATTAAGATAATAGTATATATAAAAACAAAGAAAATTAAATTAATAAATATATAATTTGATAATTTGATGAATATTTATTATTATCGAGTGAAAGTAACATTTATTAGTATTTTATATTTTAGGGGTATCCCATTGGTGCGCCCTGTGCGTTATGCGCACCAAACTAATGTTTGGGGGGAAAAAGGAAAAAGTAGTTTTATTTATCTTTTCTATTAACAATTTACCGTGTACTTGATACTTGTGTTTTGGATTCAACTTAAATGTCAATTACTATTTTCTTGAGTAAAATAAGAAATTTATAATATTTATTATAATTAATAATATACAAATAAAACTAAAGTTTACATTATCACATCACAATTAATTAACACATATAATAAGTTATATTCCAGAGAAAGATACTAAATATAGAAAATAATTCCTAGTGTTAACCTTTTAATTTCATGGTGCGGCTGGGGTGTAACACTGGAATAGTGGGCCATGGAAATTATGGCTGATTTCTGCTTCATTTGTAATAATAATAGTAATAATAATAATAATAGTTATTATTATTATTATTAATTATAAAAAGAAACAAACATAACACACAGCATAAAAGGGAAAAATTACTACCAATCTTGCATTCAACACTAAAGTTTCAAATTTGCTACAATCTTCAAAGGATTAATCAAATCTTCAAATTACAAAAGCCACAAATGAGGATATGTCACCTTCTCCCACTTCTCCCACACTTGTTGATAACAACTAACTAACTAACTAAAACTAAACTAAACTAAGGATTGAATCTAGGGTTAGAAAATCTGGAGCAATGGAATAGTAAAAGTTTGGAGGAGGTTGAACTAGTTCTAAAAACTACTAAGGGAGGATAAGGTTTTGGAGAGAGAGCTGGAATATATATATATGGACGTAGGGGTAAAATCATCAAAATGAGTCAAAAATTACAAAATTCCTGCGTCGCAGTCGATTGACTGACAACCATTCGATCGACAAGCAGTCGATAGACTGGAAGTCGATCGATGGAAACCTGTCGATCGACTGCTTCATCCTCCGGCAAAACAAACTGTCAAGCAGTAGATTTTCACTTGTTAAGTCGATCCACTGGACTAGTAGTCGATCGACTACATGCCAGTCGATCGACTGATTATTGCTGCTCTCGGCACGATTTTTTTCATTTTTCGCTCCATCTGTCCGTCGGTTGTCGTTTCTTACTTGCGCTATGTTCTTTTGCTTGTCTTTGCTTTTCCGTTCCATAGCGAGTCAAAAGGAATGCCCAAACATGCGCGGGTCCCGCTTGGTCATCCTACGGCCAAAAATATAAAAAACGAGTGAAACACTACAAAAACATAATAAAAACCGCGCAAACAATATAAAAGCCTAAAACTAACAAAAATGGCCAAATCGACTCCTAGCACCCATAAATGCAAGCGAAGCACATGCAAACACGACACAAAAAGGTAACAAAAACACGTACAAAAACGTGCAAATCAACCACCCCACACTTAGAATTATCGTATGTCCTCAAGTAAAAACTAATCTAGAATTACAAAACTAACCCCGGGTGATCCTAACTAATGCACAAAACCTAATTCAAGACGTCGCATGCTACAATGCTCGTTAGCTTGATCAAGAGGGACGACAAAAATGCGTTGACAAGAAAAGTTTAGATCACCTTCAGGAACTTAAAAGTACTAGGTAACCATCCAAGTCGGTCCTCTCGTCCTTGCCCCGGCTAAGGTCTATCCACGCTCGAACTGTTAATCGGCTCCCTACTAGACTCAATCATCTATGACTCTCTTTGACAAACTAAATCTAAAAAGGAAAAAGAAGAAATGTGCAAGGGTTGGACGTTTATTACGTAATAAATTCGAGGATTTATATCGTATACTTGTTTATTCATCATCATTTTTTTTTAATACAAATAAGGTACAAAGACTATGATCACTTGTTGCTACTAGCAATTTACACATATGTTCGATCGAGCACATGGAGCAATTGGCGACTCCAAAATACAAAACAAAAACCCTATAGAGAGTGTTCGATGACGAGGCTAGTTGAGGCACTAATTCTATATTGAGCACAAGGATATCACGAAGCTAAAGCCGAACAAAGTTTCCAACATATCAAATTACCTAAGTATACTAAATCCGATCGAAATTCTAAACTTCCTAATCAAATCATCAAAATCGCGTCACTTCGCCAAGGTTCCAATATAACACACATACTTCTCGAATTATCACAAGCAAGCATACAAATAATCTTAAAAACCTAAGACGATTAACCACCCCACACTTAAAACCAAGCAATGTCCACATTACAATTAAGTTAGAAAAACGGTAAAAAGTGTAAGGGAAAAGAAAATACCCCTTTCTGAGCTTGTGATGATGCGGTTGTGCATAAGTCCTCTTCGGTGGTCAAGGCAAGCTATCTAAAAGGAATGAACAAACGGGGGGGTTGCAAAAATAAGTTATGTACAAAATGTAAAAATATTTTTGTGGTTTTTGAAATATTTATTTGTTGGGGTTTTTTTTTTTTTTTTGGGAATAAAAGAAAAAAGAAAAATAAATCCAAAGGAACACTATATACAAAAACACTAAAAATATTTTTGTATTGTTTGTTTTATTTTATTTTTTTTGGACTTTTCAAGAGTTAGATAAGAAATAAAAGAACATAATCGAATCAAAATAAAACAAATGAAAATATCGTGCAAATTATAAAAATAAAATAAAAAGGATAATAGGAGAATCAATGACTTCTACTACGTCGGGGTTGGAGTTTTGCGTCCTCATCCTCTTCCTCCTCTTCTTCTTCGTCCTCCTCCTCCTCCTCGTTTCCATCTCCTTCTCCTTTGTCCTCCTCGTCTCGACGCAAGCAACTCTCCGTCAAGATGAGGCGGCTTTGGAGGGCTCGATGGGCACGGTCGTTCCTCGCTTACCCCGGCCTTAACTCCTCTATGCCGACGTCGAGCCGGTCGAAATGTGCAAGCACTTGGCATTGGAACTCGTGCCAACCCATGTTGGGACTCAGGCTGGTGCTCGGGCCTCCGTAATGCAGAATTGCCGCATGACTCGTGCTCGCTCCGAATGATGCACCCGAACCGGTGTTCGGGTCTTCTTCGGCCTTGACCCCCTCATTGTGATGCCGATCATATTCGTCTTCTTGTTCTTGGCTACGGTGGCGGGAGCGTTGGGGGTTCGCCATGATCTTCGGCATCTTCCAAACCAACTTTAACGGCTCGAGTCTCTCCAAATTGGCCGCCTCGGGATCGAACCCGAAGTGACGGGCTAGCAAAGTGATCATGGGACCCATTCCAACCCAAGCTACACTCCCGCCTCTTATTATCCGGATCCCTCAAATACTGGTACGGAGATAGGGATAAAAGGGAACTTGACGCCTATGGTTCAAACACCAAAGCACGTATACCTCGTCATGGGTGAGGTTAGTGCTCTCGTGCTTTCCCATCACGACGTAGGCGAAGAATTTAAATACCCCCAATAGCACCAGATCAGTGATAGCCGAGGCCTGGAACCGAGAAGTACTACGTCCGTCCGTGATCGTCGCCCAAAATTGCGTCTGGGCATATTCACTTGGTCTCTCGTCCCACAACTCTTGGCAATTAAGCCTGAGTACTGCTTGGAGCACCTCTTGGGTGATCCGATGCTCGTTCCCTCCAAGTCGAACTGTGAATTCTGAGGCCTCGCGGGCCCGGTAGGTAGTGAGTAACTCGAGCGTAAGCTCTCGTTAGGCCGGTGCTCGGAGGGACGCGAATTGGCGAGCGCTCAAGGCATCGATGAAATGGAGCATCCGTGTCCCAAATATTTGGTAGTCCCCGTCTGACACCCATGCGTCAAGGTGCTCGAGGTTGACGAAATGCGGAACGACGATGTTCCATTGGGAAAGGCTTAGATATAGCTCCCCTCGGCTTCGGAATAAATGGGAAAGGGGGCGCTGTAGTTGTGGGCGAGGTTAGGATAGGAAAAATCGTCGTTGAAGTAATCGACCATGGAACGTGTAAGGAAATGACTATGAGAAAATGAGGAATGTGTTTAAGAGTCTCAAGAATTGAAAGGAACGAGCAAAATGAAAAAATGAGGGAGTTTCAAATAAAAACGTTCATTGAGGAATTTCCTTGAACACTTGGTAGGCACAAGTTTTGAATAAGGAATTTTTGAGGAATTTGAACCCAATTCCCCTCCAAACTCAAATAATCAATCAAACGAAGCTTCAAGGAGTTGGTTCTAGCGAATTACCTCAAGAACGGGATGAAAATTGGACTCGAAAAATGAATGTAACTCCCACCCCTTTATGTGTCGAAAATGGAAAGAATGAAGAAAAGTTCCTGCGAAATAAGAAAAGTTTCGGCCTCAGTCGATCGACTAAACTTCTTTTCTCTCCTTCTCTTTTCTGTTTTTTTAATTTTTTTTATATATATTTTTCTCACTCCTTATCTTATCTCTTCTTTTTTCTGCACGCAGTCGAAATGTGGGAGGAAGGGCTGCATCGACTGCTTTTTAATTGTCCTGCTGGGTCCGCACATGTGGGTCAGTTGATCGACTGCCTTTTCAGTCGATCGATTGCAGTCGATCGACTGAAAGTCTGTCGATTGGTTGCTCCTTGCAAAACTTAGGGCTACTGTCCTCCAGTCGATTTGGGGCGTTGCAGTCGATTGGGCTGTCGATCGACTACCTATCGATCGACTGCTCTTTGCAAACTCTGGGAGCTACTGTCCGGCAGTCGATTTCATCATACTCAGTCGATCGACTGCAATACTACAGCCAAATCCACATTTTCGATCTCCTTCATTCCCAAACCTCCATGATTGCACCTACACAAACCCAAAAACATTAATTAAAACAAATAAAGAAAGGATATACATAAAATCAAAAGAAAAATAGGAAAAGGTTAGAAATCATGGGTTGCCTCCCATGTAGCGCGTTTGTTTAAAGTCGTTCGCTCGACTATCCTTCATTGATTAGATGACTCGTGGCTCATCTCCCAAGTTCTCCTCCGCTACGGTCAATCGGGCCTCATTTTTCACGGAAAGCTCGGCGAAGCTGGTCGCGGGTTTGGTTTCTCCTTCTCTCAAGTAAATGTGGGTCTTAAGCTTTGGCTTTGGTGTAATGTCCGGTTCTATGCTCGCTCTCTCAAATATCCCCTTCACCCCCTCCAATAGAAACGTTAACCACTCGTCGTCCTCGACGACCTCATCCTCAACTCCTTCGCAAGCCTCCTTAACCAATTCCCCTATTTGATCAATCATCGCACAATCGGCTTGAAAAGAGGATGGGGAAATGACACTTAAGTCATGGGTCGAAAAATTCACAGTTTCCCCCAAAATCGACAACGACAACCTTCCATTCTTCGCGTCTATCAAAGTATTTGTGGTTACCATGAATGGTCGTCTAAGCAAGATTGTGTGCTCACGGCCTTCGTCGCTCACTTCTCCAACGTCTAAAACCACGAAATACACGGGGACGATGAGGCCTCCTACCCGCACTAGCACATCCTCGACTACCCCCTTCGAGTACCGGATTGATTGATCGGCCAATTGCAAGCACATCCTCATGTTCTTGAGCCTGCCCAACTCCAATTGTTTAAAAATGGAGCAGGGCATCAAATTAATCCCCGCGCCGAGGTCTAACATCCCCTTTGTTTCCTTGACATTCCCGAGAGCGATCTTTAAACAAAAACTTCCCGGATCGCCCTCCTTAGGTGGAAGAGGGTCGCTATAAATGATGCTCGTCGCATTGGATATGCACACCTTCTCGTTGTCCTCGAACCGTCGCTTTTTGGACGTCAACTCTTTGAAGACCTTGGTGTATGCGGGCACGTTTTGGATAATACCGAGCAAGGTAAGGTTAACGTCAACCTTGGACAACATCTTGTATAGTTCAAGAAATTGGGCATCTCACTTCGTCGGTCGGACACGGCTCGGGAATGGGATCGGCGGTCGATAAGGCATTGCGGATTTATGTAATCCCCCGTTAGCCTCAGTATCCTTCGCTTTACCACTTGAAGCGGGCTCGTCCGGGTCTTGCATGGTCAAATCATCCATAACTTGGAGTGAAGACACGGGATCATTGATGGGATGGGCAACCTTTTTCTCTACCACCTTGCTGCTTCGAAGAACCGTCACGGCTTGAACTTGAACCGGTTGACTCGGTAGCTTTCTCTTGTCACGGGCTTACTTAAACTCGTTAACATCCGTCGCTATTTGCCCTACTTGTGTCTCTAAGCTCGCGAGCCGTTTGTTCAACTGTTGGACGGAGCCTGAAATTTTGTCCAATATGGACTCCATGCTCGGTTGGCGTGATGTCGAATGATCTTGATAGGCCGAAAATAATGCTTGGGAAAGCGGAAACGGTGGTGGTCGTGCATTGAAAGGAGCTTGAGGCCGTGGTTGTTGCATTGGAGGCCCGGGTGGATATTGAGCATTGGACGTGTCGCTCCACCTAAATTTAGGGTGGTTCCTCCACCAATATGGTTCGTTAGGCTGTTGGGTCCCGCTTTGTTGGGATCGGTAGCCTTGAACCGCGAACACTTGCTCATTGATGTCACTCGATTGCCCATAAACCATCGGGCATGTGCTAGCTCCATTACCTAAGATACCACATGTGGGGCACGTCTCCATCGATTCCGAGTAAGGTTTGGTGAGATAAGCCACTTGACTCTCGAGATCGGCAATCTTACGGGTCCACTCGGGCTCATCCTTCGTCGACACTTCCTTTACTTGCTCCTTGTGCTCCAACTTACTCATTTGATGATTGTCCACGGCCATATTCACAAAGATATCATACAACTCCCTCATTGAGCGACCGGCTAGGTTTCCTCCAGCGACATTGTTCACCATGCGTTTCGACGCAAACGTTAATCCATTGTGAAAGAATTGGTTCAAGAAATCGCCGGTGAACCGATGATGAGGGCACTTCGTAAGATAGCCCTTGAAATGCTCCCATGCCTCGTAGAAGGTCTCGTCGCTTGCTTGACGGAACGAGGTGATCTTTGCTCGGAAATTGGGCATCTTATCTTGGGAATAATACTCCTCCATGAACCTCTCGGTCACCATGTCCCAATTGGTGAGGGAATCGGCCGGTAATGTCATAAGACAATCGACCGCCTTATCCTTCATCGTATACGGGAAGCATCTCATCTTGATTTAGTCAATGTGGATTCCTTGGCGTAGAAAAATCGACACGGTGTAGGAGAAGATACGTAGAAATTAGAGAGCGTCCTCTTGCGGTAAGTCATGAAAAGACGGGAGTCGACCAATCGTTGCCAACCTTTATTTTTGGCATGAGCTGTAATCGAACTAACCGTATTCATATTTATATATATTCTTATAATTATATATTATTTACGGTTATATTTTTTTGGTTTTACAATTTGTTTCGGATTTCGTTAGAGTTGGTCGATGTTTTAATCGAGTTCCCGACATGTGTAGGACTTGTGCACGACAACCACACTATTCTGCCGATAGCTCAATCACCAAATTATATACGTGAGTAAAATTTTTTAAACTGGAGGTTTGAGAAATTTTCATATAGGGCATAACCATGATTAGTACTTATAGCGTTCGGTGTTTTAATACGTTTTGCTTATGTGCTCGTTGAATTGCTTGGTTTGTTATATTTCATTTTATGCGTTGGCTGAATTATGGTGGATATAAAGGGTCTCGTGTCGTTTGATATATGCTGATTTATAGTGGATTTGGTGATTAAATAGTTTGTAGGATTCGTATTTGATCTATGTTGATGGTTTTGTTAGTTGTTGGTTATTGACGAATAATATGGTTGCTGTCAGGTTTCGGACAGTCTGTTCATAATCTGTTTTGACCATCTTAAATTGTTTTTTTGTGTTGAGTGTCTTCATGAAAGTTGTAGAGATGTGTCTTATGTGTATATAACCGCTGGAATCACTCCTACTAGGAGTTATGTTTAAAATACGAAATCTGCGCACTGTTAAATTGTTGTCCAATTTTCTGCAGCCTTGTTCCACGGTATACACTATTTTCACCCTCGTAACTTCTTTCTTAGTGTTTAGTGTCTTCACGAAATTTGTAGCTTGATGTGTTAGCTTTCCATCGCTGTAAAAGTCATATTTTTATCTACTGTTTTAAGAAAGTTATAACTGTTTTAACAACGCAGCGCATGATGACGGAAAAATTTCAAATGTCAAATAAAACTTGATTTTCGACAACTTTGTTAAATTGGTTAAATTGTAGACATATGCTATTAACTGTCCGTGTCTGTTAGGCACGAGTAGTTTGGGCAATCAATCGAGCAGGTTGCCTGTGGTTATTGCTCGACCACTCGTGGTACCTATTCTCATTGTTCTTGGTCGGGTCAGAGACGACGACAGGATTTGGGTTGTAGTTTGAGTATATTCCAGAAGATGACGTACCCAAGGTTTGAATCCCATAGCTAAAGGGACGTCGAGCCTACTGGGAGGGATAAGGTGATTGAGGCTTCGGCCTGGAGTGTCACCTTGGAAACGTATGGGTCGATGTTTGATCGACATCAATTCTACGTTTATGGTGAGTTAATCTGGCTCGAAAGCTAAGTGCTACGCGTGGGAGCCACCTCTCGAGTCCTTCGGGAGCTAAGTGCTACGCGCGGGAGCCACCTCTAGAGTTTTGTAATCGGACGCTCACCAGTTTGACTGACGTTTGGGAGAGAGACAGACTTTCCTGTCTGTTCCACTGTTAACTTTTTGTATTGATTATTTCTTTTAAAAATTCACATATTGTTAATGTCTTGATAAAATCAATTACTAATTTGTTGATGCATACACGAAAATTTTATATTTTAAAATAAAAGTTGCATTTTTTTATTATTTAGTTCTGCTACTCATTGAGCTCCTTTAGCTCACGCTCTCTTTTGTCAAACCAAACTCTCCAGATGTCAACGATAGGGCTAGCGATTCTGAGTTTGGATTTCAAGGTGAAGGTTAGATTGTCGCCTAAGGTTCCTTGTAGTAACTTCTTGTCCTTTATGTCGTTGGTAGAGAATGTTGGTTTATAACTCAGGAGTTGTACATTTAATAAGTGCTCCATGTTTTGTACGTTTTGTCTTCGAGTCGTCGTTTCTAACTTTCGTTTGTACTTTAAACCAAACTTATTTATGTAAATTATGTGTGCACTTGTGTTTAGTTAGTGTTCGTTTTTGGGGCGTGACAGTTGTGGTATCAGAGCTTTGGTGTAAAAAAAGGTAATTACACCAAAGTGAAACCCGGGATAGGATTCTTCTGCCTGTGGACGACCGCACTAGACTGTGACTTTTAAGATTTCTTAGTCGACTATTATTGTGGTAAAGCGATATTAGTAACTGTGAATCTTCATTTTACTTAAATATTTATTTATTTAATTTGTTATTTTTTTCCTAATCATTCCAGGCATATCATTATAAACCAGAGGATAATATAAAGTATTCTGTCAGCATGGAC
Organism: Phtheirospermum japonicum; assembly: GCA_014905375.1. Classification (NCBI taxonomy): domain Eukaryota; kingdom Viridiplantae; phylum Streptophyta; class Magnoliopsida; order Lamiales; family Orobanchaceae; genus Phtheirospermum; species Phtheirospermum japonicum. The sequence goes on along the minus strand of BMAC01000794.1, from coordinate 566,640 downwards.
TCACCCGTACATTCAAGATGTCGAGAGCATATCGCTTACCTCGATATCTTAGTAAAACATTACCAAGAATTGTATGATGGGTCACAAGTTTTATTTGTTAAGGAGCACGCACATGTACTCCAGCTTGAAGCCCAGCTTGTCGCATCACAGAGTACTATACATGCCAGGAATTTTCAGCTCGAGCAAGTTACCGAACAGATGTTGGCGATACAGGCCAATTTTAACCACGAGAAGATGGTCCTTTTAGGACAAATTGAGCAGGACCGAGCTTTTGTTCGTAAACAGGTATACGATATTTTGGCTTACTTCCCTGGACCATCGAATCCCCCTATTTCCCCGTCGCCACCCCCTGCTCCTACGCCGCCTGCTACCCCATTATCGCCGAAGGATGAGCATGTTGAGTCTGAGGAAGATCCGAGCGAGTATTCAGGGTCTGATGAGGATGTCGAGGAGTTATGGGAGGTGGATGCTACTGGTGTGATAATAATTGACTGGTAAGTTTTATTTGGTTAAGACAATCGTTGTATATGTATATATCTACTAGACTTTGATAGACGTTACTATGGTACGTAGCATTATGCGAGGTATCTTTTGGCATAGGTTTTATATATGACCTATTGCGGTACACAGTGTAGATATAAGTTTTATGTAGTACTAACCTCGTCTGATGGCACATTTTGTTTATGGTGCTATCTCATGTATTATATATGTTTAATATTACCTTTTCTTAACTATGATGGTAAAGTATTATATTAGAAGTTGAAATTTATTTATTTCTTTGATTATATGTTTATATACCCCTGTGTTTACTTATTCTAGAGTACTACGATTCTTTGAGTATTCATTGGATTATTATTATTTTAGTGACGGATTAGATTACCATAGTTAGAGGTTAGGTATTGCTCATTACGTGCAACACTTTCACTATATAATGGCACTATATATAATGAGAGTGTTTGTACACCTCAGGATGGCAGAGAGGAGAAGATGAGGGCGCCCACGCTTACACCCTCGTTATGAACCTTACCCCGTTCATGAGGAAGACCAAGAACCACGACAAGATGTACCACCCCCTCCTGCAGGAGAACCTGAGTTAAACACGCAAGTAATGCAACAGTTACTGGCATTCTTTCAACAACAAAATGCACCAAACCCTCGACCTAGAGGTCCACTTCTGGAACCCCATGACCAAGTGCTAGAAAGGTTTCTTCTGTTTGATCCACCAGTTTTCTTGGGAGAACCAGACGATGTTAAAGCCGAAGAGTGGATTGAGAAAATAGAGAGCATCTTTGCAGCTTTAAATTATACTGAAGAACAAAAATTGACTCTAGTGGTGTTTCGTATGGAAGCTGCTGTTCGCGATTGGTGGAGAACAATTGAAGGTATATGGGCAAGAGAAGGATGTGAAAGATCTTGGGAAAAATTTATACCAGAATTTCGAGATCATTACATTCCCAGGGTAGTGAGAGAGGCTAAGAGAGATGAATTTTGTCGTCTCAGGCAATGAACTATGACAGTCGCGCAATATGAAGCTAATTTCCATAGGTTGCCTAAGTATGCACCTGGTTTAGTGCAGGATGAAGAAGACAAGTTACATAAGTTTACCAGAGGCTTGAGGCCTGAGTTACAGAAACAATTACTCGCGATTGATATCTGTACATATAGTATTGCGGTCCAAGCTGCCGCAAGAATCGAAAGTGGATTAAGACGTTTGGAACCAGTAACTCAACAAAGGTTTAGAAATCAAAGTAGACTGGTAGGTGCACATTCTTATAAGAAACCACAACATTTCCAAAGACCTAAATCTCAAAGTTTTATAAGAACATGGAAACAATCTGAAGCTTCAATTTACCCTCATTGCAAAAGGTCAGGTCATTTCGAGAATAATTGCTGGTTGAAACAAGGAAAATGCCTTCGTTGCGGAAGTGATCAGCATCAAATGAAAGACTGCAAGGCACCGATACGACCTGTTTTTACTCCAATAGAAAGGTCCACCATAAACAATAGGGGTAAGAATCGTCCTAAGATGCAAGGACGAGTGTTTGCGCTAGCAAGACAAGAAGCTTAGGAGACAATAGATGTGGTAGAAGGTACGCTTTGTGTATCTAACCACCCTGCTAAAGTTCTATTAGATCCTGGTTCAACACATTCTTTCATTGCACCACATTTTACTTGTCGTTTGGATGCTTGTTTGAAGCAATTACCTTATGTTCTAGAGGTTGTTACTCCTGGGAAGTAGTCATGTAGCTGACAGGGTATTTGATAATTGCGAGGTGAATATTGAAACAAACTATTTTCCTGCAGATTTAATCGTGTTACCAATTTTAGATTATGATATAATTTTGGGAATGGATTGGTTATCCCGACATCATGCTCGCATGGATTGTCACACGAAAGAAGTGAAATCTTGTGTTCCTGGACAACCAGAAGTAATGTTGTCTGGTAAATCTAGAATTATCTTAGCCCCACTGATCTCGGCAGTCAAAGAAAGAAAATCATTATTTAGAGGGGCGAAAGGATACCTAGCTTATCTAATCAACAAACCGGAAGACAAAAAGGAACTAACTGGGGTGCCAGTAGTGTCTGAATTTTCTGATGTCTTTCCTATGGAGCTTACCTCATTACCTCCTAATAGAGAGATTGAGTTTACCATTGATATTCTACCGGGAACGACGCCCATTGCTAAAACGCCATATAGAATGGCCCCGTTGGAATTGCAAGAGTTGAAGAGTTGCAAAAATTACTGGAACTAGGATTCATTCGTCCTAGTACGTCTCCTTGGGGTGCCCTAGTGCTATTTGTGAAAAAGAAAGATGGGACTTTAAGATTGTGTGTGGATTACCGAGAACTTAATAATGTCACCATAAAGAATAAATATCCTTTACCACAAATAGATGAGCTTTTTGATCAATTACATGGGGCAAAGGTGTTTTCCAAATTAGATCTCCAACAAGGATATCACCAATTAAGAATTAAGGAGGATGATATTTCTAAAGCTGTTTTTCAAACCCGTTATGGCCACTATGAGTTTGTATTGATGTCGTTTGGATTAACTAATGCCCCGACATCATTTATGGACTTGATGCACCGAGTGTTTAGCCCGTATTTAGATCAATTCGTAGTGATATTTATCGATGACATTTTGGTGTATTCCAAATCAGCAAAGGAACATGAGAAACATTTGAGAATTGTGTTAGAGACGTTACAGGAACATAAGTTGTTTGCCAAGTTTAGCAAATGTGAATTTTGGCTAAAACGAAGTGGCATTCTTAAGTCATATCATCTCGGGAGATGGAATCGCGGTAGATCCATCTAAAGTTCAGACTGTGTTAGATTGGAAAAGACCTGAAACAGTAACAGAGATAAGAAGTTTCTTAGGTCGTGCAGGTTACTATCACAGGTTTATCAAAGATTTTTCTAAAGTCGCAGGACCATTATCAAAGTTAACGCAAAAACACGTAAAATTTGTGTGGGATAGCAAATGTGAATCTAGCTTTCAAGAATTAAAGGAAAGACTTACTACTGCGCATATTTTAGCGCTGCCGGAAGGACTTGACAACTTTGTAGTATATAGTGATGCATCAAAAGAAGGATTAGGTGCGGTATTGATGCAAAATGGAAGAGTTGTTGCTTATTCTTCTAGAAAACTTAAACCGTGTGAGGTAAATTATCCCACGCATGACCTTGAGTTGGCAGCCATTGTGTTTGCTTTAAAGAAATGGCGACACTATTTGTACGGAGCTCGATTCATAGTGTTTACAGTCATAAAAGTCTCAAATACTTGTTTTCTAAAAAAGACTTGAATCTTAGACAACGAAGATGGGTTGAATTACTTGAGGATTATAATTTTAATATTCAGTATCATCCTGGTAAAGCTAATGTTGTTGCCGATGCCCTGAGTCGAAAGGTACAACTCGCTCACTTAATGATTCGGGAATGGAATTCATTGCAAGAATTAAGTTGTTGGAACCTGAGGTGGTCAAAAACTCAACTCATATGTTCAGGACTATCGTTAAAATTGGATTTATTAGAGGAAATCCGATCGTCACAAGGGAACGACGAAAAGTTTAAGACACTGAAGGAGAAGATTATGCAAGGTTCAAAATCGGATTTTTCTATGAACAAGGATGAGATTATAAGATTCAAAAATAGGATTTGTGTACCGAATGATGAAAGTTTAAATAATAAAATTTTAGGAGAAGCTCATCACTCAAGGTATACAATTCACTCTGGAGCCACAAAGATGTATAGAGATCTAAAGAAGAATTTTTGGTGGGTTAATATGAAAAAACAGGTAGCTGAATTTGTGGCTAAATGTTTAACTTGTCAACGTGTTAAAGCGGAGCATCAACGACCTTCTGGATTACTTCAACCACTAGAAATTTCAGAATGGAAATGGGAGGAAATCACTATGGACTTTGCACTGATTTACCAAGAACTAGTCTGGAGTTGATTCAATTTGGGTAGTCGTTGACCGTTTGACTAAGTCGGCTCACTTTTTACCTATGAGAAAAACTGACAGTTTGCAAAAGCTTGCGCAAATGTACATAAAATAAGTAGTTAGATTACATGGGATCCCAGTGGATATTGTATCGGATAGAGACCCAAGATTTGTATCTCGATTTTGGAAAAGTTTACAAGAGGGACTTGGAACCAAGTTAAGTTTTAGCACAGCGGCTCATCCTCAGACAGATGGACAATCTGAGAGAACATTCAAACCCTAGAAGATATGTTCAGGGCTTGTGCTTTAGGCTTTTCAGGAAATTGGGATTTACATCTTCCATTAGTAGAATTCGCCTACAACAATAGTTTTCAAGCAACTATCGGCATGGCACCGTATGAAGCTTTATATGGCAGAAAGTGTAGATCTCCAATTCACTGGGAGGTTGATGATAGGTGGACTCTAAAACAAAAAAGAGAATCACAATTTGCAATTGCAAAAATAGACCTTGTTCAGGAAGCACTAGACACGGTTCGACTTATAAAAGATAGAATCAGAAAAGCGCAAAGTCGACATAAGAGCTATGCTGATAACAGATGTAAGGACTTAGAATTTGAAGTGGGAGACATTTTATTCCTCCGTTATCACCAAAGAAAGGTCTGATTCGATATAAGAAAGGTGGTAAACTATATGTGGGTCCCTATCGAGTGACTGAAAGAATTGGTAATCTAGCTTATCGTTTGGAACTTCCTAGTCCATTATCAGGAATGCACAATGTGTTTCACGTTTCTCGTCTTAAGTAGTATAATCCTGACCCCGAACATATCATTAAGAACGATATTCCCATGATTCGAGAGGATCTCACCTATACCAAATCACCCTTGCAGATTATCGATTACCAAGTAAAGAAGTTACGAGGCAGGAACATACCTTTAGTTAAAGTGTTGTGGCAGAAACATAATAGACCTGAAGAAGCCACGTGGGAATCAAGGGACGATATGTCTCAAACCTATCCTGAGCTATTTCGAGAGGGAATTTGGGGACCAAATTCCTTAAAGGAGGGGTATGTAAGACCCCGTACTAATATAACAAGTTTATTAAGGTTAATTAGATTATAGTGTATAATGATTTTTAATAATATATCTAATTGTCATATATGATGTGTATTAATTTTATTATATAAATTAGGTGATATATATTTCTATGTGTTAAATGGTATTTATGTGTTATTTGGTACTTGGGCTTTTTTTTTTTTTTTTTTTTTTAAAAGTCATCCCATTAATCACATTAATTCATTGGATCAAGTCAAGCCAATTTAACAATTTTGTTTTAGATCCAATTGTTTTTTTAAAAATTTGGCCCAACCTATTTATTTTATAGCCCAGCCCATTAGCCCTTTGTATAAATAGATTCTTTCTTCACAAAATTTAACATTACAAATCATTTGGTAAGTTTTTTTTTCAGCCTTCAAATTTCTCCTTGGGAGCTTTTATTTGTTCTTCTTTTCTTTTTCTTCTCTTATCACCCCTGACCACCGGCCGCCGAAAATGAATTTTTCGGCCAAAAATCTATTTTTTTTTATTTCCCCCCCTCTTTTCTCTTAAACTATTGCATGTTAAATTAACTTATTTTTTTATGTAATATATATGTATTATATATATACGTATTTTATTTTATTTTATTTTTCTTTTAATTGATTAAAAGTTCACCGACGGTCGCAAGCCGTTCAAGCCACCTCCGAGGATAGCCATGAGGGCTGAGGTTGGGGCTTTGGTTGGTGAATTTTATGGTCCAAACCTTAACCTAGGGTTCTTTGTTAATTTTTTTTAATTTATTCTTGAAAATCGATTCCGAGCTTCGTAGTTACCGGAAAACTTGAGCCGAGGACAACCACTAAGTGGTCGAGGCAGAAACGGGGCTGAATTTTTAATAAAAGAATTATTATTCGGAGTTAAGTTAATTTTTAATCATATTTTTAATTAAATAACCTTCGATTCTAGCCGATTGTCGATGCTTTTGGAGCTCGATCAATCGTTGCCAACCTTTATTTTCGACATGAGCTGTAATCGAACTAACCGTATTCATATTTATATATATTCTTATAATTATATATTATTTACGGTTATAGTTTTTGGTTTTTCAATTTGTTCGGATTTCGTTAGAGTTGGTTGAAGTTTTAATCGAGTTCCCGACATGTGTAGGACTTGCGCACGACAACCACACTATTCCGCCGATAGCTCAATCACCAAATTATATACGTGAGTAAAACTTTCTAAACTGGAGGTTTGTGAATTTTTCATATAGGGCATAACCATGATTAGTACTTGTAGCGTTCGATATTTTAATACGTTTTGCTTATGTGCTCGTTGAATTGCTTGGCTTGTTATATTTCGTTTTATGCGTTGGCTGAATTATGGTGGATATAAAGGGTCTCGTGTCGTTTGATATATGTTGATTTATAGTGGATTTGGTGATGAAATGGTTTGTATGATTCGTATTTGATCTATGTTGATGGTTTTGTTAGTTGTTGGTTATTGACGAATAATATGGTTGCTATCAAGTTTCAGACAGTCTGTTCATAATCTGTTTTGACCATCTTAAATTGTTTTTTTGGGTTGAGTGTCTTCATAAAAGTTGTATAGATGTGTCTTATGTGTATATAGACGCTGAAATAACTCAGTTATCTAATCTCTACTAGGAGTTATGTTTAAAATACGAAATCTGCGCACTGTTAAATTGCTGTCCAGTTTTCTGCAGCCTTGTTCAACGGTTTACACTGTTTCCACCCTCGTAACCTGTTTGTTAGTGTTTAGTGTCTTCACGAGATTTTTATCTTGATGTGTTAGCTTTCTATCGCTGTAAAAGTCATATTGTTATCTACTGTTTTAAAAAAGTTATAACTGTTTTAACAACGCAGCGCATGATGACGGAAAAATTTCAATGTCAAATAAAACTTGATTTTCGACAACTTTGTTAAATTGGTTAAATTGTAGACATATGTTATTAAATGTCCGTGTCTGTTAGGCACGAGTAGTTTGGGCAATCAATCGAGCAGGTTGCCTGTGGTTATTGCTCGACCACTCGTGGTACCTATTCTCATTATTTTTGGTCGGGTCAGAGATGCTGACAGGATTTGGGTTGTAGTTTGGGTATATTCCGGAATATGACGTACCCTGGGTTTGAATCCCATAGATAAAGGGACGTCGAGCCTACTGGGAGGGATAAGGTGATTGAGACTTCGGCCTGGAGTGTCACCTTTCATGGTGAGTGGAAACGTATGGGTCGATGTTTGATCGATATCGATTCTACGTTTATGGTGAGTTAGTCTGGCTCGAAAGCTAAGTGCTACGCGTGGGAGCCACCTCTAGAATTTTGTAACCGAACGCTCACCAGTTTAGCTGACTTTTGGGAACGAGACAGACTTTCCTGTCTGTTCCACTGTTAACTTTTTGTATTGATTATTTCTTTTATAAATTCACAAATTGTTAATGTCTTGATAAAATTTATTACTAATTTGTTGATGCATACACGAAAATTTTATATTTTAAAATAAAAGTTGCATTTTTTTTATTATTTAATTCTGCTACTCACTGAACTCCTTTACCTCACGCTCTCTTTTATCAAACCAAACTCTCCAGATGACGACGATAGGTCGAGCGATTCCGAATTTGGGTTTCAAGGTGAAGGTTAAATTGTCGCCTAAGGTTCCTTGAAGTAACTTCTTGTCCTTTATGTCGTTGGTAGAGAATGTTGGTTTATAACTCAGGAGTTGTACATTTAATAAGTGCTCCATGTTTTGTACATTTTGTCTTTGAGTCATCGTTTCTAACTTTCGTTTGTACTTTAAACCAAACTTATTTATATAAATTATGTGTGCACTTGTAAATTATGTGTGCACTTGTATTTAGTTAGTGTTCATTTTTGGGGCGTGACACTGACGGGGTAGAGGCTCGTCAATTCTGAAAAAAAAAACTTAGATTAGTCGGGGAGAAAGGATGAAGGGGAGAGAGAGAGAGAGAGAGAGAGAGAGAGAGAGAGAGAGAGAGAGAGAGGAGAACGGGATAAAAACTGCAATTATTTTCTTTTATATGGGATCCAGTTTGCTGGCTTGGATCTAGGTTTGGGCGGATATTGAGCTCTGTCACATATTTAAAGATCCGCGTGGCCATCACATTTGAGTTTTTGCCAATATATTTTCACTATTTTCCTATTTTGGAACTTAAAGTCACCATCGTTTACTTAATGATAACTATTAAACTAAAAATTAATTATAAATATAAGTAGTCAATGGATATAAATGTAGACGGTGAGAAACATTGTTTAGACTTTTCCTTTTCTATAATACGGGCCCTTATGTGCCTGCAAGTGTTGAAATTTTACAATCTTTGGTCGATCAGAGTTGTACATCATTTAGTACTGTCAAAACAGGTCAACTCTTCGGCCCGCCGCGAGCTGCCCCAAAATGAGGCGGGCCTGGCCTGGCCCATTTTTTCGCGGGCCGATAAAACCTAAGTCCGTGGGACAAACAATTTTTTAAATTCTTTTTTTTTCATTTATAAAATTACATTTTATGTTAAATTTAAAAAATAAAAAGAAATATACTGTAATATTTAAAGTTTTCCAATAGACAAATAGGAAATAAAAGTATTGTTTATCTTCAATTTTAATTTCAATTTTAACTAATATAAATTCTAATTTTATATATATAATAAAAAAACAAAAAAAATTGAACAATGGTCCAGTTCGCTCCGACCCGTAAAAATCTACGGGCTTACGGGACGGGCAAAAACAGCCCGTGATCAAACGTGTCTAGAAAATGGAAGCTCTGCTCTGCCCGTTTGTGTGGGCTGACGGGCCAGCCCACGGGCTTTGGCCAGTTTCGACAGCACTAATATAAATAAAATAAAATAAAATAAAGAACTTTCTCGCCAATCTGCCTCTCACTTGTATCGGCCTCTCCCACTTGAATTGGCCGTCTCGCGCCGCCATCCTCCCCGGTGCACCACCCGCCACCATTGCAGCCCTTCCTTCACGCGCACCTTTCTGTCACTTCTCGCTGTTTTCCACCGCCGCTGCTGCCGTCAGGTTGGTACTTTGGTAATTTATTTACTAATGTAATAATTTGTCAGAAGAGATATTTTTGGATTATAATTTTTAAGTGAAGAGGGGACAGAGGTGGGAGAAGGAGGAATTGGGATGTGATCCTGTAAGCAGAAGCTAGAAACTTAGAATTCATAACTTAAATATGTAGTCAAGGTGTTTGATGAAACTACGAAGGGAGAATATGGAGAAATTTGACCTATCTTCAAGCATGAGGTGTTCACAAATGTTGTTAACTATCAAATGCACATAGAATGATGGAAATAGGAGAGTATCAGTTTAACTTGCAAATGCACATGGATATTTGTAACACTGTGAGCGTGTGATAGTGAGTGAGTTCCATTTTTCTTTAGCTTTTGTGTTGGGCTCATGGGCAATAGTCTTGAATCAAAGTACAATAAATACTTATGTATTTGTTGTTTTCTTTTTTATAATGAGTCAATGATTGTTTTTCTTCTCAACCATACTTTTGTGTATTGAATATTGAATATCGTTGTATTGTTTGGAGCTTTGGAATGGTATTGAATTGTTGGTTTTAATATTTTGATGTGATCTATATTTTGCACACCCATGGGCATATGGTGTATTTTTATTGAATTGTTGGTATTGGAATGTTGGTTTTAATCTTCGAATGGCGTTCTTGGGTTTTTTGATTATTCGGTTGTATTTACTATTACTATATGTTATGCAATTTCAAAGATTGTTAGTATATTCGAAAGTTTAATGCTTGTGAATTAGTTTTTGTTAAGAGTAACAATAGAATATAGGGTAATTATGCCTTAATTCTAGCCCCACCTAGTCGCTGCTCTTGTGCCTGCTGGCAAACTAGCAATTTTTCGAACATTGTTATTACCACAATATCATCCTTCAAATTGTTTGAACATTTTTATCTCTTTTTTGTTTTTGTTTTTCTTTTTTGTCAGTGGATCCTGTTTATGCATTTAGTTATGTTGGCCTTTTTCTTCTAAATTTAAATTTATAAGTATTAAATAAATGATAACAATACATATATACCAAAAAAATGGGTGATTAAGTTTGAATAGATGTAAATACGTACTACTTAATTGCAACCTATTCTCTCTTTTTCTTTTTTTGCTTTTGCTTTTTTTTTTCTTTTTGCAAAATAGCTCACTTTTTAAAAAAGTTTTTGTATCTATTAAGAGTAAATTAAAATAACACTTTCGAGTAGCATAAATGTAGCTTTGATATTGCAAAGAGATTTGAGCATTATATATTGTTTTTCAGCATTCTCAGATAATATGGTAAAATGCTAATACATTTACTGATTTTACACTTAAAAATTATAATCTGTAGAAAACAAAACATTATTAAGTTCTATTATGATATTATAGTGAATCTTATTGCCATTTTCTTATTAGCATTCACTCGCAAATGCAAGTTGCTGTACTTTTTTTTTTTTCAACAAAGAAATTTTCTTACCATGTCTAATCTTTATTCGTTAATAATAAACAAAAACTGAAATTGTTAATAATATATTGTAGTTGGGATCTTAATTATTTTTGGTATTTTGTTATATGATTTCCTCATAACATCCTGGGTACTAAACATGAATAAGAAAATGAAATTATTGGCAACCAATTATACATGAAGATCACTTTCCTTTCTGTTTTCCTCAGCTCATCCTTTTAGGTGGTGGTTATATTCCCCTCTGCACCCAAGATAATTTGCTTGGTTAACTTTCAGCTTTTGACATATATTGTTTCACCTTCTTTTAGTTATGGTGGGTCTTTCACTCGGAGAGCAAAACTTCATAAAGGGTGGAATTGCTCAGGATCTGCGTACTGATGGTCGCAAACGATTAGCTTACCGACCCATTTCTGTGGAAACTGGTGTCATTCCTCAGGTATAGGTAGTCGTGTTCTCCCCCGCATCTTCTAGTAGATGTTATTATGCTTACTAATCTTTTCTTGTTGTGAATTAAACAAGGCAAGTGGCTCAGCAAGAGTCAAGTTTGGGGCAACAGATGTTATTGCAAGTGTGAAGGTATTGTACTTCGTTCGCCAAACATTTATTGTTCATTTTGAGTTTAAATTTGGTTTGCTTACTTTTTTTGTCCTCTTGGTAATTAGGAACTGTTTATCTGAGTCATGTCCTTTGGATTTAACAAAACTTGTACTTGGTGCAACCTGTTATTTCATTTTGCAGGCTGAGCTTGGAAAGCCAAATCCATCTCATCCTGACAAAGGAAAAGTTTCTATATATGTAGATTGCAGCCCAACAGCTGAGCCAACTTTTGAGGTTAATGAAGTTTTTGGTTTCATAACGCATATGAGTGTGTTGATATATTTGTTACTTGAGTGTTGTGTAAAATACTAATTTGGCTGAGAGTTTCATGGGCAAGTTATGCATTGTTATTTCAGCAACATTATTTCCAAGTAATTAAATATTGTTTAATTGATGAACTGAGAAAAGTTTATAACCCCAACTCATGCAATAACACTATTTTCAATTTTACAACCTCTTATTTCATTGAAGTATAATCCATCCTGGGTGGTGAAACCTCGACCCAGGACAATGAACTTTGGAAGAAAAGTTTCTTCTTTATGATTTGTTTGTGCACATATGCTACAAATGGCTCTTGCATCAGCTTAACTCTCTCTCTCTCTCTCTCTATATATATATATATATATATATATACAAACACATACTCGGTCCCGCATATATCTTTTGTGGCTTGTTACAAGCTTCTTTGATACTTGATTACAGGGCAGAGGGGGTGAGGAATTATCCGCAGAGCTCTCATCAGCACTTCAACGATGTCTGTTGGGTGGTAAAAGTGGGGCAGGTACAAGTACCTTGTCAACTGTGCAGGTTTCAGGATACTTATGATGATGTCTTTTTATTATAATTAAACAATGTTAACCTTTTGCTCTGTATGAAATTTGCTGCAGGAGCTGGGATTGATCTCTCATCTCTATCCATTGTTGAAGGGAAGGTCTGTTGGGATCTGTATATTGATGGTCTTGTTGTTAGTTCAGATGGAAATGTGCTGGATGCATTGGGAGCTGCTATTAAGGTATATAATTTCTCCTTAAGCTTGCATTTACCAAATTGGAAGGTATTATTGTGTCTTTTACTATTATTATTATGTGGAAAAAAAGGTGATGCAAAAAATTTACATCCTTTATTCCTTTTCTTTTCCCTCGTGAATTTAAGTATCTTATCTTACGTGCACTTTCATTGGTTCTGCTTAGTCTGGCAGTTGGAAATGATTATATGAACAAACGAAGAAATTTCAAAACTTAATATAGATTTTCGCATCTGTATGCAGAATATCTTTCTAGAAGTCCTGTCTTTTTTTTTTTTCTCTTCATTATTTGTTCTTTTTCTAGGCAGCTCTAAGCAATACAGCTATTCCGAAAGTCCAAGTTGCTGCCAATGCCTCCTCTGATGAGCAGCCAGAGGTTGATGTGAGCGATGAGGAGTTTCTACAATTTGACACGACAGGGGTCCCTGTATTAATTACTTTAACCAAGGCATGAAAACAATTGCTTTTTTTTTTTTTGGCTCAAATTTATTTTCTCCCTTCTATCTCTCTGTGGGTGGGATGGTTGTTTTCTTAGACGTGACTTTACATGCCGAGGTTAACTGCCAACTTTGTAGGTTGGGAGGCATTATATCGTGGACGCAACTACGGAAGAGGAGTCCCAAATGAGTTCGGCTCTCTCTGTTTCTATAAATAGGCAAGGCCAGATATGCGGACTGACAAAAAGAGGTGGGGCCGGCCTTGACCCGAGCGTTATACTCGACATGATATCTGTTGCGAAACATGTGAGTGAGCAGTTGATGAACAAATTGGATTCTGAAATAGCTGCAGCCGAAGCCTGCGACGAAGATGATGAGATGGATTCTTAGTGCGTCTACTGACGAGTCCTAATTTTTGTAGTTTTTAATGGGACATGTGGGCTGATCACGTTTATTCAAATTTTAGACTCGGTCAAATGTAACACCTCAAGTTTGGTTTTAAATCATTTTTAACTTTGTTTCTTTAGCCCCTCCAGGTATACTACATTAATCCTCTACGTAATCATCTGAAGATAAATCATTTTTAACTTTGTTTCTTTCGTTTTGAATTATGATATTCAGAATTTCATAAATAGTAATAATTCTTGTTTGTAATATGATTTACAATCTTTTTTTTTTTAGATGTTAAATTATATTCTTAAAGTAGATGATAATGAAGAGAGCTTGAAAACATTTAGTCTATAACTTTGTCAAACAAAATGCAAACAATAAAGAAGGAAGCCTACTACAAAGTAAGACAAGTATCTAATCAAAATGAAATAAGTATAAGAAAAAGGTCATCAGAAACATGCAATGACTTTTAAACGGTGACAAAGCTGAACTAGATGATTTCTGCCTGATACGGCACTCTGAAACTCTCATAAATAACTAGAAATGCACAAATAATAAATAACCCAAATAATATAGAGTGCAAACTCAAAGCAATTGGAAACATTTCACTCTCGTTCTTTCTTGGACAACGAAAACTATAACATCATCTGAATACCCGAAGAGAGTGGTTCGAAGCCGTGAAGCCACCATCGACCATGAGATTGGCCCCACTCACGTACTTGGCCTCGTCGCTTGCCAAGAACAACACAGCATTGGCAACATCGTCCGGAGTCAACTCCACACCCTGCAAGTTAGCATTGGTCCCCACAAAGTTACGGAACCCACTCCACGCGTCCTCGGTCCTCTCGTCCACAGGTAAATGCGCCAGCGCCAAACCCGTCGCGACCGCAAAAGGCGACACGCAGTTCACGCGCACGCTGTGTTTACCGAGCTCAGCCGCGACACTCTTGGTGAGCCCCAACACGGCGTGCTTCGAGCCCGTGTACGCGTGCGGGCCCAGCCCGCCGACGGCGCTCGCCACGCTGCACAGAGACACTATCGACCCTCTCTTCGCCGGGATCATTATCCGGGCCGCGTGCTTCATCCCGATGAAAACGCCCTTCACGTTCACGTCGAAGGTTCGCTCGAATGACGGGAGATCGAAATCGCGGATGTCCGGGCAGGGCGGGCCCGACAGCCCGGCGTTGTTCACCATGATGTCGAGGGTGCCGAAATGACCGACCGCGAAGTCGACCGCGTGCTTGACATCATCTTCGATCGTTACGTCACAGTGGATAAAAGAAATATCCGGGGGCCCACTGAGGCTTTCGCAGAGACGTTTGCCTAGGTCGTCTTGAATATCAGCTACACAAACTTTTGCACCGTGTTTGTGAAACAGGCGCACGATGCTCTCTCCGATGCCACTGGCACCTCCGGTGACCAGAGCAACTTTTCCTAGCAATCTAAATGAACATTATTCTGCTGATTAGCATACTTTTCAAGAATGATCTAAATGCAGAATTTTTGTCAAAAATTGGTAAAGCTTTAGGGACAGCCATCTTATGAAGCTGCTACCTAAGGTCGACATTCTACAACTTGTTACCGGAAACAATATCCACACAATCGTTCCAAGTCTAGCGAGAATGGATCAATTAAAGTCGCCATCAACAAATCCCCCCACCTCCCCCTTTTTTGTAAATGTTCTGAGTTTTTGAATAGCATTAAGACAGGCTACTACTAGCATTGTATATGCCATCAATTGTAAATTCAGATTTTGATAGGGATCGATTGTGCCTTAATATCTAAAAACAACAACAACAAAGGAAGAACTATGCAATCTAGGCCCAATTTACTTTCTTTCTTTAATTAAAAAAAAATAAAATTGTGTTTTAACCATTGAGTGTATTTTAGTGCCTGAAATGATGGGTTGATCTAAGTCTGTCGATCAATAAGGCAAGAATCAGAATTATTACTAGCCTGGTACACACAGTACATCAACATATCAACCACAAACCAGTCTGATAAAAGACCAAACCTCAAATTAAAAAAAAAAAATAATAATAATAAGAGAGAGAGAGAGTTAAAAGAACAGACAGTGAGAATAATTAAATAAACAGCTCTTATGTCCAGTTAGCTCCACCAAATCGAAATTCACAGCAAATAAAGTAGCTAGTTTGTACAAATGTGATGAAATCGAGATTAATTACCTTTGACTGAGGAGAGAGACGTCGCTGGAGCTTCCCGACGCCATTTTTTTCAACTTAAAATGTTCTTTCTGCACACAAGCAAAGCAAAGCAAAGCAAAGCAGTATGGTTAACTAAATGTCATACCTTTTGCAATTGTATACTCAGTCGTCGGCCCCACTTAATACAAATGATATATTCGTAATCCGTCATTTGACTTTCGCGTTTTGTTTATTGTTATTTGTTTTGTAATTGTAGATCCAATGATATCACTGTCAACTTCCTACTCTAGAAATAAATAAATAAATTTTGTACATATAAAAATAATAATGGGTGGTTTGTTTTGGCCTTATCTATCATGTCGACAGATTTTCCTCTGTTTTTATGGCACACATTGTATTTTGTATCATGTATTCTTGTTTTGCCATGTTATATTGTATTAATGTTCAATATTTATATCGTTCAAACTTAAATCAATCTTATTTTATCGTGCCGATACTAAAAACACTTGTGTTCATATTCGTGCTAGTATATGCAATTTATTGTGTACAAGCTCGTGTTTGTGTCTTATTACAATTACAATTTACATGATTCCACATTCATAATCACCATAATATACACTTAAGTGAGAGTTATATATGAATATAATACATATATAAATGAAACAGGGGTGGGCATGTGCATGTAGAGCATCATGTCATGTGAGGGGCGGCCGGTGGAGGGTCCACCGCATCTGCATGGTGGAGATTCGTTCAACAAATGTTTGTAGTTTCCAATTGCAAGCTTATTTGGAGACATTTTACATCCTACTTTACGGGCGGGAGATGAATCGTAGATTACATGATGAAAATTTGCATAATCATATTCCTCTATTGTACATCCATTATCCATTACTCAACGTTTGTATACTCTTTATTCATTTTTTTAGATTAATCACTTTTTTTTTTTAATATTTATCGATATTCATAATATACTAATTGCATTTATCGGTGCCACGAAAGAAATACTCCATCCGTTTTTTTATTAAATGTTGTTTTAGAATCTATCTTAAAAATTAAAGAATATATCAATTTGAATAATGCACCTCTAATCAATTAATAATATTTCTAATTAACATTTCTCCACTCTTTACTCATATTTATATTATTATTATAAATTTGTTTTGATTCTTTAAATAAAGTGGGATAAAGTTAAAAAATGTGGTAAAAAAACACACACTAAATTGACGATTAATTTGAAGCAAAACTTAATCTATATAACGACATTAAAAAAGAACCAGAAGGATTTTAATGAGAAAATTTAAGTATTGATTCAGAACTTGAGCTCTCACAAGGAAAGTGAATCAAGAAAGCGAGAAAGGGAAGTTGTTCACTCGTACATCCAAATCCTAATAGGATGGTGAGATTTTTTTTAAACTCTTTTTTTTTTTTTTTTAGTTTGGAATTGTCTAGGATATAAATTTATTATCCGAACACATAGAGTTCTTTCACCCTCTATAGTACTCGCTATCCAAATTTATTTAGGATGCTTTTGAATGTTTTTTGGTTCCATTGTCAAATCCTCTAACATGTTTGACTAAAAATCCTTCTAAATTCACTCTCAACTTCTTAAATCTAGAAATTTGGAATACATCATTTCTCCCTTACACACAAAAAATTACACTATACACATTTTATGCACAAAACACACACACTATACAAATTTCATACACAAAACACACAATACACACATTTTACATACAAAATACACACTATACACATTCCACACACAAAAAATACACTACACACATTTTACACACAAAACAAACACTATACATATTTCACACAAAATACACACTAGACACATTTCACACACAAAACTCACATTACACTCACAAAACACACGTTTTACTCACAAAACACACATCTCTAACACTTTACACGTACAAAACACAAACTTCGCACTTTTTATACACAAAACACACTACACACATTACACAAAAAACACCTATACTTCACACTTCTTACACACATTTGACACACAAAACACGCACTATACATATTTTGCACACAAAACACACATTTTACCCACAAACTATACATTTCACACACAAAACATGCATTCCACAAACTAGACATGTTTTACATAAAAAATTTGTGAGATGTGTGTGTTGTGTGTAAAATGTTGTAGTGTATGTCTTGTGTAGAACATGTGTAATGTGTGTATTGAGTGTGAAAATTGTACATTAAATGTACCTTACCCTGGACTGTTATAATATGGTCCAATTATTTGTCTCTCAAGTACTCCTAACACGGCCCATTATTGCAGCCCACTTTCCATAGCAGCTCAAGATGGTTCCTAAGACGACTAGGTCGGGCTCTCAGATCCTCCCATAACTTAATCCTGGCCTTCCACTTAAGGATTTTTATCAGGGCCGTTGATCAGCCCTTAAATACCCAAGCCTTGAAACCCTAACCTCACTTTTGTAACTCTCCCTCTCTCTCTCTGTATCTATTTATCTGTGTCTTCATTTTTCTCTTTTCCCTAAGCCGGAAAACGGAGTGTTGTTCTTGAAGATATCATGACCATTTTGAGAGTGAGATTATGTGTGAGAGGATTAAGGGTTTGGGTCAAAGGGTTTTTGAGTGCCACCTTGGGTCACGATTTGAGTGGCTACCAATAGTGTTGGCGGAGGTCTTGATTTCCAAGAAGCCTCGTGGTTCTGCCGATTTACTATTGTGACAAAGGGGTTGATTCAAGTGGATATCTAAGTCAGGACTAAAGGCATCCTTGCATGCCATTACTATTGGAGCTTGTCGCCGGTGCTGTTGTGCTCAAATTAATGGCAAGGCTTCTCCATGAAGGGGTTATCGTTCTATTTTAGTTTGCCTTTACTTTGTATTCCTTCTCTTCTTCATTTTATTTATTTTTTTGCATTTTACAGGTACCCGCTAGAGCTTCCAGTTGCAGATGAGACCATCAGAGTTGCAGCATCCAAAATCTAGTTCGGGTCATGATACGAGTTGCTGTAGTAGATTTGGGCTAATTAAAGGTTTGGGTCGTGAACCCATGTGGGCTACTGCAGTATGTTTTGGTTTAAGGAACGATGATTGAGTAGAAGTTTAAAAAGAGTAATTGCCCTACTTCCGCTTAATGTTAAAATGTATCAGTCAATCGTGGGACTTCGACAGTCGTCTACCCTCAACAATGGTATCAGAGCATATATCGACTATCCTTCGCTTATGGGTTGGGACCTTACTTAGGGTCCCACCACAATAAAATGGCTTTATCCTCTCTGTTTTAAACTTCATTGCTTAAATACCACTTGCAGCAAGTTTAAATATCTGGGTCATAACTAGTAGATCTAGTATAGATTTAAGCTAGTCAATTTTATCACTATGTGCTCTCGTGTATGTGCTCTTTGTGGGAGCTTTAGTTCGCTATTTTGTACTATGTTTTCCATTTTGATTCTATGTGATTCCTATTTTAAGTTAATTGACATATGTGTTCGAACATTTCTATCATTTTGTTGTCATGTTGTATGTAACTTGTTATTGAGTGTCGTTGTTTTTGCAAAAACTTGTATTTTTCAAATGGCTTCAACTTCAGCATTTAACTTACTTCCGTTCAATGGTAAAACTGATTTTGCCATTTGGAAATAGAAAATAAAAGGGATTTTGATCTAGCAAAAGATTTTCAAAGTAATAAGTGGTTTTCGGGGGAAATTATGGATAAAAATCTTGAAATGGATGAGAAAGCATACTCATCCATAATATTAAGCTTGTTTGATTCTATTTTACGTAAAGTTTATAAACTTAAAATGACAAAAGAATTATGGGAAAAACTAGAGGAGTTATATACCGAGACTTCTTTGCCAAGCAAATAATTCTTACTTGATTTTTCTCTCTTTAAACTTAAAATTTCTAGATACATACTCCCTACGTCCCACAAAGATAGCACATTTTCACTTTCACGGAGATTAAAAAAAGTAGTTAGTATTATTCAAGTACTATATTTTATCTACATTTTCCAATTATACTCGTCTTTTAACACTATGAACGAATACCAATGTGCTTTAAATAGGGGCACACAAGTAATTGCATAAAAAAAGAATGGAAAATGTGTTATATTTGGGGAAAAAAACAAAGTGTGCTATATACTTGGGACGGAGGGAGTAGATGATAACCTTGATGAATTTACCAAACTTATAGAAGACATCAAATAGCCCTGTGATAAACACATTGATGACTACACATCTGTTGTTCTCTTAAATATTATTCCTGATTCATATTCTGATGTTAAATCTGCCATAAAGTATGGAAGGGATCATGTGAGTCTTGAAACTGTCGTTAATCGTCTAAAAAGTAAGGAATTATATTTGAGAAATAATAGGGGTTCTAGAATTTCTGGTGAGGTTAATTTAGATAAAGGAAGGTCTCGCATCCACTTCAAAACCAAAAACCTTCCTCTGACAAAAATATCAAACTCCTTATTCAAGAAAAAGGCAAAAGCCAGTCTAAGTCTCATTGTAGGCCTAAGAATCAAAAGTCTTTTAATTGTGGTGAAACGGGTCATTACATTCATGAGCGTCCTTTACATAAGAGAAACAAAAATCAAAATTTCAAAAACCAGCCGAATATGGCCACAAGTAATAAACATAATGGTGATGTCTTTATGATCATTGAAAATGTTGATGTTGTGAATTATATGTTGTTATTTTCTACATACGAAAATGAGTGGCTTATTGATTTTTCTTGAACTTTTCATATGTCTCCATTTAGAAAATTATTTTCAAATTATAAGGAAGTGTCACATGGGTCTATGTCTATGGAAAATGAGAAAATGGTGATGCTTTTTGAAATTTGATTCCAATTATGGTATGACTTAGAGAAATATTAAAACATGTGACTAGTTTATGCAATAATTTGATTTCACGTGCTGCATAGGAAGATGATGGGTTAAGATGTATATGGGGGAAGGGTTTGATGAAAATCTTGAAAGGCTCACTTGTGATTTTCAAAACTATCAAATGGAACAATTTATATGTACACATTGCTAAATCAATGTTGTTGCCAATTCTGTGAATGTTTTCCAAGTGGACAAAACTAATTTGTGACACAAGAGGTTAGGTTACATGAGTGGTAAGGGTTTAGATATTTGCATAAGTCTGGCTGTTTTGGTAGTCATAAACTGTCTTGTATGCCAATTTGTGACTCTTGTGTATTACGGAAGTAGCATAAGTGCAATTTCCTATTTTCCCCGTCCCAATAGTTTTAAGTTTACTAAAATACTTGAATATTTGCATGCTGATGTGAGGGGCCCAACTAGAGAACCTACCCAAGGTGGCAGTTGTTAATTTTTATTTGTGATTGATGATTTTTCCAGAATAGTTTAGTTTTTCTTTTTAATTTAAAAACCTGATGTGTTTGAAAGTTCAAGTCTTAGAAAGTTTTAATTGAAAACCAAACAAGTGAGAAAGTCAAAATACGTCGAACGGACAATGAAACTGAATTTTGCAATATTTTATTTGATAAATTATTTGTTGATTTGATATTCAAACACATAAAACTATTCCATATACATCTCAGCAGAATAGGGTTACGGAACATATGAATCAAACATTACTTGAAAGAGCTAGACATGATTGCATTTTCTGGTCTTTCTAAGAAGTTTTGGGGTGAAGCTGTTTTGACTGCTGCTTATTTGATAAATAAACCCGCTTCTATGTCTTTAAATGGTAAGTCTCATGAGCATGTGTGGTCCGGTCGTGAAATTAATTTTTTTAATTTAAAAGTTTTTGGTTGTGCTGTATTTGTTCATCAAAAGGGTGATAAACTTGAACCTCGGTTGAGAAAATATATCTTTTTGGTTTATCCTAAAGGTGTAAAAGGGTATAGATTGTGGCTTAGAAGTTAACCCAATTTTAAAGTTGTGATTAGTCATTATGTGACTTATAATGTATCTAATTTCTCAAGTTTTTCTATTCCTATGCCTGTTTGTAAATTTGATACGGCTCCGAGTAAGGTGAAGCAATCACCTGGTTTAAGTAATTCTGATGAAATACATGCTGAAACTGAAACATTGCCTAATTTAAATGCAGATTTGCCTGATTTAACTACTGAAAGTGCTGATAATGCTGATAATACTACTCTGTATGATGTGTCTACTGATAATCTACCTTAAATTGAGTCTTTAGAAGGCTATCAACTTGATAGATATAAGGCTAAGAGGAACACTGTTACCCAACCTTCTAAGTTTAAAGATTATCATATGATTTCCTTTGCTTGTAGTGTGTGTGATTCGATTGATAGTAGTGAAACTAAGTCCTATGATGATGCTTAGAAATCTGTGAATTATGTTGACTAGCTAAATATTATGAATGAAGAAATGAACTTTTTGCATGTTAATAATATGACTCTTGTACCTAAACATGATAATGGCTTAGTTGTGGATTGTAAGTGGTTGTTTAAGGTCAAGGATGATTGTGATTCTGTTAAATTTAAATCTCGTTTAGTTGTTAAGGGACTTACTCAAAGGGAAGGGATAGATTATACCAAAGTCTTTGCTCGTGCTGTGAATTTTAATTTTGTTAGTATCATGCTTGCCTTATGTGCTTAGGTTAATTGAGAATTAAAATAAATGGATTTTAAAACTTCTTTTTTCATGGTGATTTAGATGAAAAGATCTATATGTGGTAACCTGATGGTTTTGTTAAAAAGTCAAAGTCTGATCGTGTATATTTGCTTAAGTAATCTCTTTATGATTTTAAATAGTCTCCTAGACAGTGGAGCAAGAAATTTGACGAGTGCATTCTTTATTGAGAATCTCAAAGAAGTATATATGACACTTGCTTGTATTTTAAAGTAGATGTTAGGTGCCGATTCGTACATTTTTGTTATGAATCTGTATATAATCGAGTTTTATTTTAGTCTTTTTATTCTCTTTTTCGGGTTAAGTCTAGGTTATATTGCATCGTTTTTCATTATTCGTCTCCTTACATAACTTTCCGACTTGTTGATCATTAATCGTTCCAAATGAGAGAAATTCTGTGTTTCTCTCATACAGCTAGAGCGTCCGGTGGATCCAAAGCACAAAGATAGGAGAAGGAATGCTAAAAAGTAGCCCAAAAGGACACCCACCGATCGGACAACATATGTCTCCGGTCGGACTGACTGATGAAGCACAAACAGGCCGGGGGAACTGGTGCAACAATCGAAGCCACCGACAATAGCTTTCGTCCGATCGGACAAGTACATTATGCATGCAGATTATGTGGAAGTCTTCAGTTACGAAACGGCCAAGCTTGTTTAAAATCGGTCGAGAGGAGACTTTTGGGGAAGGCTAGAGACACCTTAGAACACCACAAAGGTTGAGAGATTTGACACATCTCTCATACCTCTAGCATAAATCCATGCAACGCCATATCAAGGTTCGATTCGCAGCAGCCGTCGTTCGTCGCTAGGATTCTGGATTTGTGACAAACTTTGGGATTCTACGGAATTCTCGGAGTGCACTCGTTCATCCTCTTCGCTCGTTGAAAATAGCTCAACGATTAGTAATTTCTGAACTCGTAACTTTGATGTTTTCGTAATAGTTTAATTCGGAATTTGTTATGAATAGTTGGAGAATATGTTGGATGACGTTTCGCTGATCGCTAGTTGAAGTATTGGATATTTGTAGTTTTATTATCGTGTTTGGTTTATTGACATTGGTACAATTGTTTTTGGATTGAGAACCAAGTTGTGATTGATTTAGTTACATTCTTGAAGCATCTTAGTACTTAAATTGTTACAAATCTTGTCGGGCATTTGAGATAATTTCGTAGATGGCGCAGTGGTAGAATTGATGTTGTTTTTGGGATGTTAAAGGCATTTGATTGATAGTCATTATCATTGTTTACAATCGTTAGAATGATGTCTAGTAGTTTGCATTTGATTTACAATAGTTGTTTTTCTTATAACTTGTTGAGAGGTTGACGCCCTCGAGACAAGAAGATTTCGCCTTTTAATTTATTGATATTGAATCATTTCCAAAATCCTAATTGATAGTGTTTTAGATAAGACTTGTGATATTAGTATAATAAGCATCATTAAATCCGATTCCCATTCCTCGAGAGATCGACCCGAGTTAACTCACCGTCTATAAGTGACCCCGTTCTTTTGCGGGCGAACTCGAACTCCTTTTCAAAACGTAGACGCGTATTTGTTAACCGGAAATTAATTTTGAAAGGAACCGAAAAGTCCGGCTCAAAATTTGGCGTCGTTGCCAGGGAATGGCAAAGGTGTTAATGATGTTTATTTATGTTATTTCTTATTTGTCGTTAGTTGTATAATGTCTATGGTTTGCCTCTCAATGCGGTGATTGTTTGTTGTTGATGCAAGGCCGATTAAGCCTTAGAGGAGAATTGACCCCATTCATTAATATCATCGAGCGAGTGACGAGACCAATACAACTATTTCCTTCGACCGAAGGGAACCCTTTGGAAGCAAGTTCAACCATCATGGCAAAGAATCTACCTCTTGGAGGACGAGGAGGAATGAATGGTGGACGAGGGAGAGGACGAAACACCCAAACCCCTCCTCGCGATTATCCATACGGCATGCCACCCATTGATGATGTGCATGTACAAGAGCAAATGGATAATAACGAGGACAAAGATCCAAGAAACCCACCTCTACTCCACAACGAAGAACCAAGTTGTGATTGATTTAGTTATATTCTTGAAGCATCTTAGTACTTAAATTGCTACAAATCTTGTCGGGCATTTGAGATAATTTCGTAGATGGCGCAGTGGTAGAATTGATGTTGTTTTTGGGATGTTAAAGGCATTTGATTGATAGTCATTATCGTTGTTTACAATCATTAGAATGATGTCTAGTAGTTTGCATTTGATTTACAATAGTTTCTTTTCTTATAACTTGTTGAGAGGTTGACGCCCTCGAGACAAGAAGAGTTCGCCTTTTAATTTATTGATATTGAATCATTTCCAAAATCCCAATTGACAGTGTGTTTTAGATAAGACTTGTGATATTAGTATAATAAACATCATTAAATCCGATTCCCATTCCTCGAGAGATCGACCCGAGTTAACTCACCAGTCTACAAGTGACCCCGTTCTCTTGCGGGCGAACTCGAACTCCTTTTCAAAACGTAGACGCGTATTTGTTAACCGGAAATAATTTTTAAAGGAACCGAAAAGTTCGGCTCAAAACTCGGAACACCAACCTAGGGACGATCATCAAATCATGATGCAAGAGAACCCTACTTACCAACAACCTCCTCAACGATTTCAGAACTGCGAAGAGGCTCGAGCTTACAACACTCGAGCGAACCAAGAGTTCGAGCACAATAATGGTGGTCATGGCGGGCCCCAGCCCCAAAATAACCAAAGAAACCACCAAAGGCACGAAAACTTCGAACGAGAACGGAACCGCAATCAAAATAGGAGGGAGGGGCGATCGTTCAACACTTGGCAAAGGGAGAATTTCCGTAATGAGGGATATGATGATCATGGGAATTATGAGGAGGAGCGTGATTATGGGTATTACGAGGAGTATGGTGAGGAAAGAAATTTTGGCGCACGAGCTAACTTCGGAGGAAGAAGAGGGCGCCGATACCCTAATGAACGCTGTCAAGGAGATCTCATCTTCCCAACGATTGGTTCATACAACAGTGCAATAGTCTTGGGCCCCGTGGCAAGAGACTATGATTTAAAAGCGGGCAGCGTAAACCAACTTCCTACTTTTCACGGCATGCCCAATGAAGACCCTCTGAATTTCATTCGGGAATTTTACCTCGTGGTGGGCATAATTCCACATCTTAGACTACATGAGGATGAAATGCTTCCCGACGACCTTGAAGGACAAGGCAAAGCATTGACTTTTATCATTACAGCCCAATTCTTTGACTAATTGGGAGATGGTGTATAAAGAGTTTGTGAGTAGGTTCTATTCCGCTCAAACAACTGCCAAATTGCTAAGAGAGATCAAAAACTTTGAACAAATGGAGGGGGAGTCGTTCTACGAAGCATGGGAACGATATAAAGGGCTCTTACAGAAATGTCCACACCACAACAATAGCGCCGAGATGGTTAATAATTACTTCCATAAAGGGCTATTTCTAGTGTACAAACAACAAGTAGAAGTGAAAGCGGGAGATTTCGGGGAACTGACCGCTACGGAGGCTTGGGAATTGTTCGAGCTTATGAGCGAAAAATTGCAACAAACAAGTTTCCGACCGAGGAAATACAAAGTTCCAACAATCTATATCGAGGTGCTAACGAAGCAAGTCGCACTATTAACAAGCAAAATGAAAGGAGAGGAGGAACCTTCGACACCTCCGCCTAAGATGTGCGAAAAATGTGGAGCAGTGGGACATGAAGCTGACACTTGTAACGTGGTGTTCGACGACGAAGAGGAAGGGAGGTGAATGCTGTCCAAAAGTATCAACCCAATAACAAGTATGGGAAGAAGTTTATCGGACAGTACAACTCAAGTTCGAGTTAAGCTCCCAAGAGCTCGAATTACGTACCCAACTCCAAGCAAACGGACCCATGACCACTTCCGAATAAGAGCCAGGAAGAACCTAGTGGCCATAACTCTGATCAAAATAAGGGGAAAGGCAACTACTCACAACACCCTTCGCAACAATATCAAACACCACAACAACCATACCAACAAGCGCCACAATACCATCAAGCGCCACAACAGCAGTATCAGCAAGTACCGCAACAGCAGCAAATGCCGCTTCCGACCAATCCCGACGAAGAACTCAGACTATGGCGTCAACAACTAGATCATGAAACTCTGCGACATCGGGAAGAAACACTTCGTACAATCGAAGAGGGCAAGCGGATGAGGAAACAACTGGAGAAGCTCTAAATGATGATAGGTCAACTCTCGGATTCTATGGCAAAGACGGCGAGTGATCCGAGGAAACTACCCAGCCAAACAGAATAATCAATGGCGGTGCATGTATTATGCGGCGGAAAGAAAGTTGATAACGGAGTACGAGAAATCGAGGGGGACGACCTCGAGGACGAACCAATTGAGAACGGAAGAGATGAAGGGGAACCTAGTTCCAACAGTGAAGAAGGAACAATGGGTAGAATTCACAAATCACGTAACCCATATGTTTCAGGGTCACTAACGAGAACTTTTCAGCCGAAACGTACCGAAACAAATCAGAAGAACGCAGCCAAGGACTTGACCAATCGGACTGTGAAAACGACCGACCAGATTGGAGTCCAGAAGGTTTTGCCCGATCAAAACAATCCAGGGTCCGACCGAAATGGGGGACAAAAAGCCTCCTCCGATCGGAATGATCCAGAGTTCGATCGGAGTAGAGGACAGGGGGATCCTGCCGATCGGACAAGTGAGGCGGACCAGTCGGACAAGCAAAGGAGAGCAAAAAGTTCATAGAACTTTACAACATGCTGAAAGACGTGAACGTGAACCTCCCACTATTTGACGTGATCAAGGTAATGCCGGCTTACATCAAGTTTTTCAAAGAGCTTGCGACGAAAGAAAGGAGAATGGAAGGGAATGAACGAGTTATATTATCCAAGGAGGTGATCATGGTGTACCATCAACCACTGCCACCGAAGGCAAGAGACCCAGGGAGCTTCTGCATTACGATAACCCTTGGGGATGGACAAAAAGCTCGCGGGATGCTCGACCTAGGGTCGGGGATCAATTTGATGCCCTATGCCCTGTACAAGGAATTTAACCTTGGGAGAATGAAGCCAACAATCTTACGGCTTCAATTGGCAGACCGCTCATTACGATATCCCTTAGGAGTGGTCGAGAACGTTCTAGTGGAGGTTGGATCATTGGTAATCCCCGTGGATTTTGTAATACTGGATGTTGGGGAAGTGGATGACACAAGCAAGGAGCACACCATTCTATTGGGCAGACCTTTCATGGCAACATCGCACACCTTAATCGATGTTGGATGAGGAAAGATGACACTCTCCGTATTAGGGGAATCAGTGACGTTCTCACTCAAAGATATCCAAAATATTCCATCACCAATGATTGGTCCTGACTGCTCTTATCTCGACTCGGTGGACCAATGCGTGAGCGAATTGTTTGGTGTTATACCAATTGAGAACTATGACGTCGAGGACGATGGTTTTGATTCAAATGGGGAGGGGGTGGTCAATCTTTTCGAAATTAATGAAGAGCCCATGATCGAGTCACCCACTGGACCCACTTTGGAGCCCAAGGTGGAGCTAACTACTTCCGAGCCACCTAAAATACGTGTTTCTCGAGTCCAACGAAAGGAAACCCGTAATCATCTTTGCGGAGTTGGCTGCGCATGAAGAAAGAGAACTAATCGAGGTTCTCAAGAAATACAAGCAAGCAACAAGATGGAGTATCGGTGACATAAAGGGGATAAGTCCGGTCATGTGCATGCACCAGATCGATCTAGAAGAAGGAGTGAAATCGGTACGAGAAGGGCAAAGACGTTTGAACACTACGCTCAAAGAAGTAGTCAAGAAGGAGATCTTCAAGCTAATCGAAGAAGGGATTATATATCCCGTATCCGACAGCGAGTGGGTGAGCCTGATGCACGTTGTCCCAAAGAAAGGATGCATCACAATCATGGAAAATAAAAAGGGAGAAATCGTCCCAACATGCTTAACCACCGGGTGACGAATGTGCATTGACTATCGCAAGCTCAATGCAGCGATGAGGAAAGACCAATTTCCACTCCCATTCATGGAACAATAACTCGATAAGCTAGCAGGGCATGAATACTATTTCTTTCTAGACAGACTTTCCGGCTACTACTAAATTGCAATAGCTCCGGAGGATCAGAAAAAGACCACATTCACGTGCCTCTTTGGCACATTTGCTTACTGGAGGATGTCCTTTGGCTTATGAAATGCCCCAACAACTTTTCAGAGATGCATGATCTCCATCTTCACCGAATTCATCGACGACTTTTTCGAAGTCTTCATGGATGACTTCTCGGTATTTGGCTCTTCCTTCTCTCATTGTTTGAAAAATTTGACAAAAGTACTTGAGCGTTGTGTCGAGTCATATTTAACTTTGAGTTGGGAGAAGTCCAATTTCATGGTGAAAAGCGGGATTGTGTTGGGACATGTGGTGTCGAGTAAGGGGTTGGAAGTTGAAAAAGCTATGATCAACGTTATTGAAACTCTTCCACCCCCTAAGGATGCTTAAGGAGTTAAGAGATTTTTAGGACATGCGGGATTTTATAGAGGTTTCATAAAAGACTTTTCGGAAATTTGTCGCCAGTTATGTAAATTGCTTGGGAAGATGTGCCTTTTGAGTTTGATGGTGAGTGTCTTAGTGCTTTTAATGTTTCGAAAGAAAAATTGACACAAGCACCAGCTGTAGTTGCACCTGATTGGTCTCTTCCTTTCGAAATAATGTGCGACGCTTCTAACGAAGCAGTCGGGGCAGTTTTGGGACAACGAGTGGATAAAATGCTGAGGGTCATTTACTATGGTAGTTATATGTTAAATAGCGCCCAACGGAATTACACCACTACAGAACGTGAACTATTTGCAGTTGTGTTCTCATTAGATAAGTTCCGTTCTTACGTTGGTTCCAAGGTCATTGTGCACACTGATCATGCAGCACTTCATCATTTATTCTCCAAAATATAAAGTAAGCCTAGATTGATTCGTTGGATTCTTCTCTTACAAGAATTCGACGTTGAAATTAAGGATAGGACAGGGAGCGAAAATGTGGTTGCTGATCACTTATCATGTATGCTAATGGAAGTAGAGCCTAATAAGTTTGAGTTTGTAGATGACGTGTTCCCTTATGAGAGTGCGAATGCCGTTAAAGAAATCAATGAACCGTGGTATGCTGATTTCGTTAACTACCTTTCTTGCAAGATTATCCCTAACCATCTTTCTTCGCAAGAAAGAAAGAGTTTTTTGTTTAATTGCAGGAGTTTCTTTTGGGACGATCCTTATCTATACAAGCATTGCAAGGATGGGCTTTTTTGGAGATGCATACCGGACGAAGAGAAGATTGGTATGTTAAGATTTTTCCATGATGAGGGAGGACATTTCGGAAGCCAGAAAATGGACTTCAAGGTCCTCCAAGCCGGATTTTACTGGCCCTCACTCTTCGCCGACGCACACCAATATTGCAAGACATGCGATAAATGCCAACGGTCGGGAACGATAGGGAAGAAGGACAGGATGCCCTTGGTACCCAACCAAGTGATCAAGATCTTCGATTTTTGGGGCATTGATTTCATGGGTCCTTTTCCGAGGAGTGGAGAGTACGAGTACATACTCATAGGAGTCGATTATGTATCGAAATGGGTGGAGGCAATTCCCACAAGGAAAGCTAACTCCGAGATTGTTCTTAAGTTCATCCATGAGAACATCTTTAGCCAATTCGGAGTGCCGAGAGCAATCATAAGCGATGGGGGTAGCCATTTCTGCAATATAGCTCTTAATCGACTGATGAGCAAGTATGGGGTGCGTCACAAGGTGGCAACCCCTTACCACCCACAAACCTCGGGGCAGGTAGAGACGAGCAACAGGCAAATCAAGGCTATTTTGGAAAAAACCGTGAAACCGAACCGCAAAGACTGGGCAGCAAAGTTGATTGATGCACTGTGGGATTATCGTATAGCCTACAAAACGGTGTTGGGCATGAGCCCATTTCGGTTGGTTTATGGGAAAGCTTGTCATCTTCCCGTCGAATTAGCGCATCGAGCGGAATGGGAAATTCACACGTTGAACCTTGATTTGAACGAGGTAGGGGGTATATGAAGCTTGAACTAAGCGAATTGGAGGAAATTTGTAACGATTCATACGAGACGGCATGGGCGAGCAAATGAAAGATGAAAGAAGCACATGACAAGAAACTCGTCCATAAAAGCTTGGAAGTCGGTAAGTTAGCCTTGCTCTTTAACTCTCGTTTCAAACTCTTCCCAGGGAAATTGAGGTCAAAGTGGAGCGGTCCATTTTTGATCACCGATATCAACGAGTTTGGAGCCGTAACCTTGTTTGATGAGAAGAGCAACTCCATCTTCCAAGTCAACGGCCACCGAGTGAAGTTGTATCATGGGGGACCAATTTCTCAAAAGGATCATGAAGTAGTTATACTCAACGACCCTCCTCGAGAAACTTAAAACTCGAATGAGGTACCGTCAAGCATACGACGTTAAACGTTGCACTTCTTGGGAGGTAACCCAAGTCTTTCTTTTCTTATTTTCTTCTTTCCTTCACTCTCTATATGTATATTTATGTACATATATGTCGGTTAGAATATTTGACAAGTGCCATTGCAAGTTCTGAAGCAAAATACGAATTCCCAGGGGCAACCGATCGGTGACTTACAAGCAACCGGTCGGACTACTTCATGTTGTGGTGTCCGATCGGAAGATTAATGACACTGATCGGACGGTAGGTGCGAGAAGCCTATTCTAGAAAGGATATTACCATGCACGAGAAACCAGTTGGGTAAGATATTCTGGCAATATCTTCTGAGGTAAGAGGATCTTCAATTGTGGGGGTTTGATTTTTATAAAAGGTTAAGTAAATGTTCTCTTTCCCCTCCTCTTGATCTTAATTGATTCTGAAAAATCCTTTCACCTCCACTTTCAAACCCTATAAAAACCCGCTTTTTAGACCTTAATCTCCACACCAATCCTTCTCTTCATCTCTCGAACTCGAGAATATTGTCCAACACCCTATGAGAGTCATGAATCACCATAACAATACCGCTTATGGATGGGTGACGAGGAAGAAATATGAGGACACTATAGAAAAACTGGAAGAGGAGTTGGAGGAATATCGTCAGAAGATCCACAAGCTCCAAACCAATCTCCACGAGTTTCTCACCGTGGAGGTTGCTCTGACTAGAAACATCGAGCGCCTCCACAACATTTTGGATGATGCTGACGCCGAGATCATACGCTTTAAGGGTAGGATTATTGACCTCGAAGAGCAGGTGGAAGAACTTCACGAACTAGTATTCGGACCTAAGTAGTGATTAGGCCGTTAAAGAAATTAAATAATGATGTGATGTTCTTATCATCGAAATAACGAGCAACTTTGCTCGACAATTAAATAAATGACTTATTGTGTGGAATGGCTTGATCTTACCTGATTTACGTTTGTGAATTTTTGCAGGGCACCGTAATAATCAATAATATTTATACACACACACAAAAAAAAACCGAACAGTGCAAACCGGTCGGTCAAGCATCTCGACCGATCGCACAAAACCCACTGGACCGCAGTCCGACCGGAGCATGACACTGACCGATCGGACGACTGCACAGTTTATAAAACTGTTGTCGGCCCATTCGCAGATTCTGTTCAAAACCCTCACTTCTTCTCCTTTGCAGTGCATAACTCTCGAAATCGCTCTTCCACACTGTTTTGCATGTAATTGTGGTGTTTGTCTAGTGTTTTTAATTAGGATTTTATGTTGATTTTAGTAGTTTTTGAGTCGTGTTTTGTTAGGTTTTCACTTGTTTTCTTGTTTTTTTGATCTTTTCGTGTTTCTTGTTGATTTTATACTTAAAATAGCTAAATTGAGTTCAATTAATTTGTGTATGGGGGTTATTTGTGTTAGGTTTTGACAAGAAGGCAAAAAGAAGGTGAAAATTGGTCCTTGGATCAATTTGGCTCGAGCCAAGGCGAGCCCCGCGCACAGCTGCTCGGCATCTGCCGAGCGCTGCCGGCCACGCCCGCCCACTCCCGCGCGCACATGCCGAACGCTGCCGGCCACGCCTGCCTAGTCCCGCGCGCAACTGCCGAGAGCTGCCAAGCATGTCCGCCCATGCCTGCCGAGCGCTGTCGATCGACTGCCGAGGGCTGGCTCGACTGCTTTCCGGTGAGTGGCCATCCTGCCGAGAGCAGTCGATCGACTGCCGAGCCAGTCGATCGACTGCGCGCATGCCTGCCGAGTGCCGCTGAGAGATGCCGAGTCACGCTCGGCCATGCCCGCACGTGTCCGCCCACGCCTGCCGACAGCGGCCGACCCAACCTGCCCAGTGCCGAGCCATCTTGCCCATCTCCGAGCCACATTGAAATTTTGCCGAGCCAATCGAGCCCAACTCGACCCAAATGGTCTATTTTGACCATTTTGGGTCAGATTTGGTCAATGCATGGAAATCCAAGCTCTTATGTCATAATTGGCCCATTTACCCCTAATTAACTTGTATAAATAGAACCTCTCTTTCATTTTGTAAAACACCTCCTCCCAACCCAAGCTTGGGTTTGGGACTTAATTTCTCTCTCTAGATTTAGTTTTCAAGCTTTGCCTTGGGTTTGTAAGCTCAAGAAGGATTCAAGTACTCCATTGGATCTTTAATTTCTTGCAATTTCAATCAAGCTTTTGGATTCTCTCTTTAATTCTAGTAAGCTTTCTTTTAATTTCATGCTTTGTTCTTCATTTGTTTTATGCTTTTTGCCTTAGGTATTAGAATTTGTGCTTGATCTTGTGAATTGGCTATGAATCCTAGTTGAGTGAGACATCTAGATCATAGATCAAGTCCTTGATTTGTTTAATTTCAAGTAATTTCATATGTTTCATGCATTTTTCTTCATTTCATGCTTTTAGCCTTAGCACCTTGAATTCATGATGAAACATATGAATTGGCTATGGAATCTAGATGAGTGACACATCTAGGTCATAGATCGGCTCTTGGATCGTCTTGATTTTGAGTTTTTCACATGCTTTATTTGCAATTTTATTTTTATGCTTTGTTTCATGCTTAATCCTAGATCTAGACTTCGTTGCTTGTTATTTTCTTTAAAGTTTTAAACTTTCCCGTCTATTTTCATTGCTTTATCCATTCATGCTTTCACTTGTAGTCAATTTGCTTTATTTGAGTTTTTATGCATATTTGTACCTTGTGCTTGCATGCTTGTACTCGGTGAAATATTGCATTTTCTTGCTTATTTTCATTACTTGCTTGCATTTACTTATTGAGGCATACGACGAGGCATCCTACCAATTTGCACTTTCATTTTCTAGTTTAGTTTAGATATTTTAATTATTTTATTTTCATTTTTCCTTTATTTTTCAAGCTTGAAACACATTGAATACTTCAATTGAATCGATCTCCAATAATACCGAGCCATGAACTCGTTGATTCATTTCAACACCACGAAAATCCTTCTAACAAAATGGCGCCGTTGCGACTCGGCTTGGTTAAGGCTTTCGATTTGGTTGTAGTTTCATTGTGTTTTTAGCTTTCTTTGTTATTTGACATTTCTTTGTTTAGTATGCAAGGTTCGTATAGCTATGGTGGATACATTCCCAACATGGGAGGGCATGTTGCAAACCATGTTGGGAATGAGAGGATGTATAATGTATTTGGCAACGTGGGAGGGCATGGTTCAAACCACGTTGCCAATGGTGGATATGGATATGGGCAACCCGGCATGGGAGGGAATGGTGCAAACCATGTCGGGTTTGATAGTTTCTCGGGTGTGAGTGGTTCCCTCGGTGGTTATGGAGCTTCAAATTCCTATCCGAACGTGCAAGCTCCATATTCCTATCCAAACGTGCAAAGCACGACTCCCGCCCCGTATGGCTATGATGCTCCTCAATATTCTTCGAATACGCAAGGCCCGACTCCCGCCCCGTATGGCTACGATGCTCCTCAATATACTTCGAATATGCGTAGCCCGAGGCACGACCCATATGGAGCCCCTCCCGTTTCCCGTTACAATCCCGTGCCGAAAACGACTCCGAGTGGAAATGTGGGGGGTGGATATCCGAGTCCCACCCCGTATGGTGGTAATGTCATTCCCGTTCATGATCCTAAAAGGAATAATGGTCACTTTGGGAATTCCCGCCCGCGTCGAGGTCCTCCTACTTTTGGGACGAGCATACCCGTATATGATAAATACAAGAAAGAGTGGGAGTTGTTTGGTGGTCCGGGCTCCAACTTCACATGTGGCCCCCCCATCCGTACTATGAGAGATGTTAGCCGACCTT
Source organism: Phtheirospermum japonicum (assembly GCA_014905375.1). NCBI lineage: Eukaryota > Viridiplantae > Streptophyta > Magnoliopsida > Lamiales > Orobanchaceae > Phtheirospermum > Phtheirospermum japonicum. The sequence goes on along the minus strand of BMAC01000794.1, from coordinate 532,125 downwards.
TTTTGGGATGTGGATGGTGTGGAACGAGTGATCATCTTCCCGAATATTGCCCGGACCTCTCCTCGCCAACGCATCCCTCGGAAAACGTGTATGGGGATCATGACCTTCATGTGGAACCCGGTTGTGCGATATCATCTTTTGCTCCACCGCCGTCTCCTTATCCGGTTGTTACTCCTCACGTGGGCCCTTATCATCCGAATATCCCGGTGATTTGTACTACTCCACCCCCAGATCCGGATCCATGGGCCATTAGTAGCCAATTCTCAAGTCCACCTTCGCCTACTCCTTCGGTCACGTTCCCCAAAAAGTGTGGGGTACTTGATTTGGTTGACTCGCCGTCGGAGGAGGACTCATTTTCATTTTCGGATGACTTTAACTCTCTTGATCCTTTGCCTTTTACTTCAAAAGAGTCTTGTGAAGAATGGGTATATATGGAATTCGTCAAGGAAAAGGTCGAATGGGTTTATATTGAGAATTGGATTAATGAGGACGTGGTTGGCCCGGTTGTCGATATAGAGGGGTGTTGTGAGGATAAGCCCCTTGTTCTTCTTGATGAGCCCGTTGTTCCTCTATTTGACTCCGTTTTGTGTGGAGATGATTCTCAATGTGTCGTTGAGGGCAACGACGACTTTTTAGAGGGGGAGGTGGGGGTTATTGGTGATATGATTGGAGAATTTGAAGATTCGCTTGGGGTGGAGATTGTTGATGATGAGATTGGAAAGCTTGATGATTATCTTGAGGAGAAAGAGGTGAGCAAGCCAATTATCATCTTTGGAAATTCGGACCGAGAGAAGGAAGAGAGGTTGGTTGACGTGCTTAAAATTCTTAAAGGGGATATTGGTTGGAGACCGGGAGTTAGCCCCCGTATGGAGATAGTGAAAATCGGGATTTTGAGGTGGTTATTGGAGGGCTTTATGTTTGCGATTTCTAAAAGCGAGTGGGTGAAGCCCATTGATTTGGTGCCCAAGACGAGCGGATTGTTAGCTCTTGAGGATGAATAAGGAGGATTGTTGGCCACGAGGGCTACAATGGGTTGGAGGACGTTGATCGATTTTAAAAAGTTAAGAATGGCTACCAAGAGAGATCATTTCCCTCCCTCGTTTGTCGATCAAAGGTTGAAGAAGCTAGCCGGCCATTACTCCTATCGTTTCTTTGATGAGTCTTCGGGTCACTTTAAGATCACCATTCCACCCGAGGACCTAGCCGAGATGAATGCCGATTGCCCGCTCGGAACGTTTGATATTTGGTGGATCTTATATGAGATATGCAATGCGCCAAGGACGTTCCAAAGAGTGGACCCTCCCGACAAGGAGGAGATTGTGTTGGTGGACCCTCCCATTATATTCCCACCTTGATCAAAAAGGGAGTACGTCAAGCTAGTGACGTAAAACAAGCGCTTCTTGGGAGGCAACCCAAGTTCTTTCCATTTCTTTCTTTTAGTGAAAAATCCAAAAACATTCAAAAAATTCAAAAATCCAAAAACATTTGAAAAGTTGAAAAATATAAAAAAAATATTATGTTGAGAGTATGTACATATTTCCTTGTGTTTTAATTTCGTGTGATTTTCTTTTCTAGGTTTTGTTTTTCGACTCCAACCATTGGGCGATTTGATAAGATTGATAGCGATCGTGGAGCCGGGAGAAGCTAGCCATGCTCGTTTTTGCTTGGATTGCTTAGATGCCTAGGTGGACCTCACCGAGCTCGACTCAAACTCGCTCGGTTAAGGAAGTTTCTATTCACCCTCCTTTTACTTGATTTTCATTAAAATGAAATGAGGGCATTGCATGGTTAAAGTGTGGGGTGGGTAGGTGGTTAGGGTCCGGGTTTACGAGCATGTTTTATCATTCTTAACTCGAGCCTTGGCGAAGTGATGCATTCTTGGCGAAGTGACGCTTACTACTTGCGCTTTTATATGGTTGAGTCGATTTTTGTGTCTTTTGAGTCGTTATTACATTGTTGAACAACTCCACATGCTTGAAAGTTTGAATAGTTTACTTGTCGGGTTTTTGCATTTTTATAGCCTCTTGTGTAAGGGGTTGAATTTTTGTGCTTCGTCCAAAACCGCCTTTATATATAGATAATCAACATTTTCTCGTGAAAAGATTGCAAAGCTCTAAAAGCTCTTTTGATTTCGCTCCCAAATTCGGTGCAAACTAGTGAGTAGCCTTGTGTGATTTATCGGCTTGCTTGCATTTTTATGGAAATTGCATTGAGGAGGTTTGACTTTGCTCGTACATGATTGAATTTGAAAATGACCTCGAGGCACATATATCACCCTTGTTCCGGCCATATTCATATATTTAAGCCACTTTAAAATCCCAAATGAGCCCCCTTGAGCCTCTATCCCGTTTCTTGTTAGCCGAGCTCGATTTTAGCTCATATATCTTCATGTTAGTGAGGCAAGAGAGTGTGTTATTAGCTAATAAGAGATGTGTGGGAAATAAACCTAGATGTGTCACTCATCTAGATTCCATAGCCAATTCATATGTTTCATCATGAATTCAAGGTACTAAGGCTAAGAGCATGAAATGAAGAAAAATGCATGAAACATATGAAATTACTTGAAATTAAACAAATCAAGGACTTGATCTATGATCTAGATGTCTCACTCAACTAGGATTCATAGCCAATTCACAAGATCAAGCACAAATTCTAATACCTAAGGAAAAAAGCATAAAACAAGGGAAGAACAAAGCATGAAATTAAAAGAAAGCTTACTAGAATTAAAGAGAGAATCCAAAAGCTTGATTGAAATTGCAAGAAATTAAAGATCCAAGGGAGTACTTGAATCCTTCTTGAGCTTACAAACCCAAGGAAAAGCTTGAAAACTAAATCTAGAGAGAGAAATTAAGTCCCAAACCCAAGCTTGGGTTGGGAGGAGGTGTTTTACAAAATGAAAGAGAGGTTCTATTTATACAAGTTAATTAGGGGTAAATGGGTCAATTATGACATAAGAGCTTGGATTTCCATGCATTGACCAAATTTGACCCAAAATGGTCAAAATAGACCATTTGGGTCGAGTTGGGCTCGATTGGCTCGGCAAAATTGCAATGTGGCTCGGAGATGGGCAAGATGGCTCGGCGCTGGGCAGGTTGGGTCGGCCGCTGTCGGCAGGCGTGGGCGGACACGTGCGGGCATGGCCGAGCGTGACTCGGCATCTCTCGGCGGCACTCGGCAGGCATGCGCGCAGTCGATCGACTGGCTCGGCAGTCGATCGACTGCTCTCGGCAGGATGGCCACTCACTGGAAAGCAGTCGAGCCAGCCCTCGGCAGTCGATCGACAGCGCTCGGCAGGCATGGGCGGACATGCTCGGCCAGCTCTCGGCAGTTGCGCGCGGGACTAGGCAGGTCATCGGCAGGCGCGCGCGGGACTGGGCGGGCATGGCCCGGCAGTGTCGGCAGGCGTGCCGGCGGCGCTCGGCAGATGCCGAGCAGCTGTGCGCGGGGCTCGCCTTGGCTCGAGCCAAATCGAGCCAAGGGCCAATTTTCACCTTCTTTTTGCCTTCTTGTCAAAACCTAACACAAATAACCCCCATACACAAATTAATTGAACTCAATTTAGCTATTTTAAGTATAAAATCAACAAGAAACACGAAAAGATCAAAAAACAAGAAAACAAGTGAAAACCTAACAAAACACGACTCAAAAAACTACTAAAATCAACATAAAATCTAATTAAAAAACACTAGACAAACACCACAATTACATGCCAAAACAACTACCCCACACTTATCGGTTTGTTCGTCCTCGAACAACGAAAAGAATCGAGAGTGTACATGCAATGAACATTATGTAAAAAGAAAAATCCTTGTGCTTATCCTTATTTAATATGATGGAAATATCAACATCAACTCGCTATCGTCAAGCATTGCTCGTATTACTCTTTCTCAAATGCAAGCCAAATCGATGACTTCCTCACAAATGGAAATTTTGAGGGTATTCGCTCAATTCGCTCAAGTGTTTGATATGGGACGTGTATACGCTCGAATCGGAACAATGCATGCACTCGTCAAGATTTCACAAATCGGACGCTCAAAATTGCTCATAGTACATGACCAAACAAGAATCGAAAGAGGTCTTTATTATGGGTTTGTAATGTTGGCTCTTTGGTAAGGTATGGAATATATGGATATAGTGGTTAACACACGATCAAACGTGATCAATAACACACAAAATCCTACTCTCTAAAGCCCGAAGCTTATAATCGCTTCACCTTTCCCAATTTGACCAAACTTTCATTCGAAACCCTTTCATTCATCTCACACTTTCCCGACTTTTTTTTTCACAACACTTAGAAGCATTTTGAATTTGCTTCTTTTCACTCAACTTAGCCTTTGAATTAGGCTTTATACTCTTGAACGCACGCTTTATCACTTTTCGTGATTTGTGTTGGAGTATTATTCTTTTTTTTTTTTTTTTTTGTATAAGCA